>QZGG01003405.1:0-23895 GCA_006409495.1 Sedum album | reverse complement strand
GAAACAAATTCTTCTTAACAAAGCATATGCATATTTAACATCAAAAACTCAAGTTGTTGTTGATGTCCATCTTCTGACTCCTTGATCAACTACATTTGATCAACTACCCTAATTAAGACTTCCTTCCCGCCCATAGACAGCCGACAAACATTACATCCATAAAGTTTTTTCTCTATTTTGTCAATGATCGATTTAAAAATAGCAATTTTATCATGACTACAGTAAAGAGGTAACCCAAGATATTTACTATGAGTCATGACTAACCTCACTTGGAGAATGTTCGGAATGTCTTCCTTTATAATGTCATATGTGCTTTTGCTTTGAACAATCTTAGACTTATCAAAATTAACTTCCTACCCAGATATCAATTTATAATAAATGAGTAAAAAAGATCTGAGATTATTAGCAGCCTCAATAGATGCTCTAAAAAATAAAATCAGGCGCATTATTAGCCAGTCTGATTCCTTTGATAGCTTCATCCATATGAAGACATTGAAGCTTATTTGAAAACCATTGAAGTAACAAGAATAAACAGATAAGGAGAGATCGAATCCCCTTGTCTTAAGCCACACTCAAGTTTATAAAGAGTTGTTAATTATATGTTTATCCTCACTTGATAACTTACAGTAAAAATAAACTTCATAATCAATAAGACCCATCTTTCACTAAATCCAAGTTTCAAAATTAATTTTTCCAAAAATTTCCATTTCACTTTGTTGTACGCTTTTGACATGTCTCACTTTAAGGAAGCCCACATATTATTACCCCTAGTTTGCCAACACTTTCCATTTATTCCCCCAAGTGTTTTTAAAACATTACACTCAAACCGACATTACGAATAAATGACACATAAATCTGTAAGAACAACGCACTGCTAGGGGTGCAAACGAGTCGAGTCGAGCCGAGTATCAGGTTGCTCGAACTCGGCTCGAATAAAAATATATGTGCTCGAGCTCGACTCGAGCTCGTTCGAGCCTCAATAGTGGGAGCTCGAGCTCGGCTCGATAAATTATTGAAATACTCAAGCTCGTCTCAAGCTCGATTGTAGAGCTCGTCTCAAGCTCGATTGTAAGCTCGTCTCAAGCTCGATTAGAGCTGAAATCAAGCATATTTAAGGGGTACATTGGCCATTAAAAAATTAAGATCCAACCCACATTTGTAGCTCAAAGCATCATTGCTATTTATACTATACTTGTCTTAAAGTTAACATATACTCAAGCAATATGAGATATAAGTTTCACAATCTTAATATTGTGTATTGATTTTCACTTATATGTTTATCCATATCATTTACTCCGTAGTTTGTTGCAAATTGTATGTATTAATATATTATTATATTTATATTGCTAAGTTCTACTACTACCTTATTTTTACAATGGTTATTCATATGTTTTACTATATTTTAATATATATTAATATAAACGAGTAGTTCACGAGCTTACCGAGCCGAATATAATATGTTCATGTTCAGCTTGTTTAATAAACAAGCTTTGTCCGCGCTTTGACGAGTACTTTTACGAGTAACTAGTGAGCGTATCGGTGCATTTGCACCCCTACGCACCGACAACCCTAAAAGTTGTAGATCAAAAGAAGCGCAGATGTGTTATTTCTCACCAAGTAGATGCATTTCTCGCTATTCAGGAGAAACTAGTTTCATCTCAATATAAGAAAAAAATCCTGACTTCACCTTGGAAACAGTTACAACTTCCAAGTTTTTTCTCCTCCAATATGTTTTCGAACCTTCATATTACTTTGTCGATTCAACTCGAATGAGTTTAAAATACAAAGTCAAGTTGTTCACTTTTTAGACGGAATTCTAATCCGACAAAATTTAAACATTTTGGTGCATTAGGCAAATCTCCTTCCAAGGGTCAACCAGGAAGGATCTACAGACTCACAAAGATTTTCATAATTAAATATTGTCACCCTTAACATCTCTCACAAATTAACCTCACACTAAGTTCCTAAGCAGTAATTACTGTGTATAGACATGTGTAATGAATACTCCATAGATAATTTGTGAAATAACAAAACATAGATTTTTACAACAGGCTACCCTGATTCCCAATATTACTGAGAGCTCAAACTGTCAAGTTTATATGTCATACCAAGTTCTTGAGGTAACACTAAACTTTTGTTGCAAAAAAACGACAACTATATATGAAACATTAATAATAAAAGCAACAAAGTGAAGAAACATTTGTTCATCAGAAAACATGAACATACACATTAGTTGCAAAAAAGAGAAGTGCATCAGAAAATAAGATATAAATCCACATAGAAGCAACAAAAGCTGCATCTAAATCAGTTCAAAGTGAAGAATTTTATGTTCATCACACGCACTCTCACTGATCAACAATACAATAAGAAGATAAAAACAATTAAAATTGTCGCCGTGTCAACAATCGAATCGTCAATGTTATCATATGACGACTGAAACGATAGCACGGTCTTCTTTTTACTCTGCGTTGCTCTGAACGACCAGACGAACATAAATAAATATGCGCCTTGCATTCATACAAAAAACAACCAGAGAACAAAAACTAAATATGGAGAAAAGAATCGCCCAAAACCCTAATTGCAAAGAAGGGCTAGTGTGTGTCTTTATAGGGGATGGTTTTGGGCTTTTAAGCTTTTGGTGGCCCAGTCGTATTACTCCAAGTCAAGTTTCAATAATAGAAAATGACTAACTGAATTGATCCCTGATTGTTGCAAGTTTGTCATGTAGATCCATCAAACGCTACTTTGCATTTTGCATTTTACTGGTCCTACTTCAAAATTCAATATATCTAGTAATTCTCATTCAATTAGTCGATGCGAAATAACTTGTCAACTGACTTCTTTTATTATTTAATATCTCTTGATTTGGATGACAACGAGATACTTGTAAATCGATATTTATAATCAAAAAATCTAATTGTTGTGATTTATTGAGCAAGAACAATTTTAAATTGCATTCCTGAACGTTCATTACATAGCCTATCCTCATTGTTTTGAACCCCATTTGAATGTGGCTAAAACGCTAGGAGTTATACATAATACATCATCTGAACGTTTCAGGCTGAGCCCCAAATAAGGGAGGCCACAGTTATCATCAATGCCAAAGGGGAAATTTATTGGAATGCTGCCGCAAAATGACCGTCATAGGCTTATTAGACTTGTTCGAGCTGGAATGACACATTCAAAAATCATTAACAACACTTTGTTGTTTCAACAAACAACGGCTTAAGACTCTGTAAAGCATTGCAGTGTGCCCTTTACGAATCTTTCATGTCCGAAAGTAATACTTCATTTAGAAGTTATTTGAATATATTAAGCTGGATACCTTCAACTATATAACTTATAGAACGGGGCACTATCCACATGAGATATTGTGCTGTAATCAAGTCTTACAGGTAACACTAGAAATTTCCTTAATTGCAACTTCAAAAATCATGTCAAAATGCTCTGAAAGGGGTAGCCGAGTGGTAAGCAGGTAGGTCACACTAGGTAAGTGCCCAGGTTCCGAACCTCTGCTCTTACATACCCTTGGTTTAAAACACCAGAAAGAGTTTACGCACATGGTTCCCTTCCCAAAAAAATCATGTCAGAATTATCATCTATATGACATTTGTGTTTTGTCTGCATATCAAACATGTATGCTACAAATTTGTCAGGCAGATCAACCAATCTCCATATCCAGCAACTCCCAAAATGACACACACTCCCTACACGCTTGGCCATATTTAATATAACCCTAGCAATGTCACCCTTAACCCACAAGTTACTTTTTCAAACAAGGCTGCTCCTGCTCTTAAGTCCCCCAACATGTTCATGCATGTCCCATAATTCATTACTCAAAACATCAAGTTGCATCCCGAATCATTTTGTGTCCCACGCTTCTGAATCAGATTTTATACATATCCAAATTCAGTAAACTTGTTTAGCATTCTTTTGTCGAGCTATAATTTCCTCTAGTTTATGTTGTTTTTTTACACTAGAAGCTATAAAACATATCATACTTATAATATCTCGAATCTTACCGATTAACAATTTAATAGTACTGAAACCTCGTGACGAAACCAGTACTTAGTTTGCAAATACAAGATTCATCTCCCACAATATTACACCGATTCTTAATCTGAAGCTGCTAAGTGCACATATTTATTAAGATCATATAGTAATCAACAATCTGACTTATTGAGTAGCTCCACAGCAATCTTCAATAACTACAAGCATTTGGCATTAAATGATGCCAGATCAGATTAAGCAGATCAATCCCACTCTCACCCACTGTATCAAATTTCTTTTATATATTAACAAAAAATGCAACAGGTTCTTCAGCCCCATGTAACAAGTGCTTCAGGCCCCTGGTTTTGCATGCCTGTAATCACATTTATAACATGTTTTGCTATTCTCATCCTTGTCTTTTGCAAGCTAAATAAGTTTATTTTCAAATGTATCGCAATTTGTTATATATTTTTGTGGAGAAATCTCGTTTGACCTCTGCTTGTCGTTTTTTGAAGTGATTTACTAGCACTGTGTGGTTGGGTTTCTCAAGTCCCTTGTTGCTCATAAGCTCATTAACTGCTCCTGATATCAGACTTATATAAATCCACACATTCCGTCCTTAGATTTTGCACGCTTTCGCCTTTTTGATATCTCACTTTTGAATATCAAGCTCGACTGTTTGTTTTGATTTTGACGTGAACATGTCAATGAGACTAGTTCGCTTGTGGCTGAACTTCAGTCAAGGGATGAGTAGTTTTGGAGTAGTGATATTTGTACAAAGCTTCTTCAAGCAAATCTTTCTCGCTTTGCTGTCTTGTTTTTTTGCCTCTGGTATGTTGACACCATTTGGTTTTCTGACACCTAATAATACTTAGAAATGATTACTAAAAGAGATCAAATGTGTTCTGCAGTTGGAGCTGTGGTTGGGTGCATAACTGGAGCTGCTATAGGCCAAACTACTGAAACTGGATTTTTACGGGGATGTGGCGTCGGGACCATATCAGGTTCACTGGTAGCGCTCGAGCTGGTTGAGTCTATAGTAAACCATAACTTCTTGTCCAAGGTAATAAAAATTTCCAAACTACCCAAAAGTTTTATTCTAACCAAGCAGCATTGACAAAAAAATCCCATATTTAATGATCCCCTCTGTACAGGTTGGCATTTCGAGTGGCCCCATGGACGGAGAAGTTTTCGCAGATTGGCTAACACAGGTCTTGCTGAAGGCATATGATTTCCAAGTAAGTTCAGCGACTAAGTAGCTGATATACGTTAAGTTCTGCAGCTTATCAACATCGGAAGTTAATTGTTGTTGAATGTACAGGTCAATAATATGCAAGAACTGTCTGGTATAAGTGAATTGTCAGACATTTTCGACATAGAAACAGGAGTGAAAGGATTGTCTCTGGAACATATAAGCAGTTTGCCTACATTCAAGGTTCCTTCGAGATTGGACCAATGTGAAAACTTTTCCTGCCCAATCTGCCTAGAGGTGAATATGAAGTCAAGATTTATGTACAGTACAACTCTAAGCAGGTCCATAGTTTTTTCTTTATTTTCTGACGATATATCATTTTATAGGACTTGAGAGAAGGAGAGTGTGCGAGAAAGCTGAGTGGCTGCCGACACGAGTTCCATCTTCACTGCATAGATACATGGCTTGCCCGACGTGGATCTTGTCCTGTTTGTAGACAGGAAATAGCTGCATAAAGTGTAGTTGTTTTACTAGGTTTTTTTACTAAAAAAAGAAAAAAAGTGGCTCCAATGTTGTCTATATTTTTGTGGCTATCAAAATATCTGAAGTTATGTTTCTCAATTTCCGCATAATTAGAGATTTCTTTAACCCTCCGTTTGGATGTGGAAAAATGTAGTGAAAAGAAAATTTAAAAGAAAATTTAGAGGAAAAGTTTATATAGATTTTTTTTGGTTATTTTTTCATTTTCCATAATTCAATCAAACACACCCAAATATTTTTCTTTAAATTTTTCATCAAACTTTCTTTTCCACCCATTTTTCCATGCAACCAAACGGAGCATAAATGGTCATCTTTTTTGAAAAACTCATCAATCCCACTTTACATATGTTATTTGCATTTCATCAACGGTTGAGAATGCACCATGTCATTACGCATGGTGCAATAACACGTGTAAATTTGTGCACTCAAATGTCTCATTAATGTGTTTACCCAATCTTATTCATTAATAAAATGCAATCAACGAATGGAAAGTGAATTCACGAATTTATCAAGAAAATTGATCCATATGAGTAAACCTCTGCATAATTATAGGGCGACCCAAAAAATGAAGATGGTAAACGACAAGCAGGTTACACTATGCTTTAAAAACATCTGATTAACTCTATTGTACAAAAAAACCACTGGCAGTGTTAGCAGTCCCAGCTCTCTGCCGTCGCCATCTTCAGAAGGTGCCAAGAGTCGTCGCTGGTCAATTGAAGAACCAGAGGGAGATTATTTTGTTTTAGGGTTTTCATTGTAAATATTGTTTTTTACTTGGGTTGTATTGTATTATTTGTGTACATAGGGATACAAACTGGATTTTGTATATTTTGAGGGAATCTGTATTTAAACAGATTTCCCTCCATTAATAAAATCAACTTCACTTCATCTCCGGACGATTGCTGCGTTTTTCGGCGATTGCTGCAGCTCCGATCACTTGGCAGCACAATTCGCATGGTATCAGAGCCGATCTGTGCGATTCCGGTACTGGTGTTTTCTGCTCCGTTGATTGAGTTTTGATTGTTTAGACTCGTTTTCGAAATGGAGAATGTTGATGCTTCTGTTCCTGGAGTTGCTGCTGATTCTGGTTCTGGTTCGCGTCTGATGACTACGATCGGACCTGATTAGTCACAGGAAACAACAGTAAGTATGTAAATCCTTGTGATGATCCATTTTACATCAACAGCAATGAGAACATTGGAGCTTCATTAGTCACACAACCATTAGAAGGTATAGAGAACTTTGTTACCTGGAAGAAGTCGATGATTAGAGCACTGTCATTCAAAAGCAAGCTCGGATTCATCAGAGGAAGTTTTCCAAGGCCTGCAGATCCATATGAGTTAGAAAGGTGGGAGAAGTGCAATAATGCAGTGATTACTTGGATTACAAATTCAGTATAAAGAAATTGCTAGTTCTTTGATTCACATTGATGATGCAAAGATGTATGGATGGCATTGCAAGCGTGGTATGGAGGCTCAAACGGACCAAAAGCTATTTGCATTATAAGAAGAGATATCCTCACTCAAACAGGGAGATATGAGTGTAAGTAGCTATTATGCCAAGTTGAAATCATTATGGGGAGAGGAAGATGCCATGACAGATCAAGGAACTTGTGTTCTAGGTGCAGCTTGTAGATCTACAGTATGCATGCTACAAAAGAAGTCTATGGACAGAATTATGAAATTCTTAATGGGACTGAATGAGGCTCATTATCAGATAAGGTCACAGATATTACCTATTGAGCCTCTACCAAGTCTGGGCAAGATATATGCTATGGTGCTTCAGGATCAAATCCAGAGCAAGATTGGCAGATCCTCTCACTCAGAAGCGTCAGCAATGTATGCCACCAACACACCACAAGGCAATCATCAGAATGGTTTCACTGCACAGAACCAGAATAATTCTCAGCAAAGCAACAAGAATGGAAAGAATTCAACAAATGCCAAGAACAAGAAAAATTTGACCTGTTCACATTGCCAAGCAACAGGACATACAAAGGAATTTTGCTGGAAACTGATTGGATATCCACCTGGTTATAGACAGAACAACAAAAAAAGGTAACCCACAGCACATAAATTTGTCACTAAATTTCTGTGCAGAAGAGTGAACAGACAGACAATCAAATTGCATTTGGGATCATCAAGATGAGTCAGACCAGATATCTTAGATTGATGGAACTCATCAATTCACAGAATACTGAAACCACTCATGCAGCAGGTATTACGTGCTTAAATTCAGAACAGTGAATAAACTTGATTGATCATTGATAGTGGACTGATGATCATATTACACCACATAAAGAATTGTTGAAAGATATTAAGGAACTAGTCACTCATTATAAGGTTATTCTACCTGATGGATCAGATACCTTAGTTACGCACGCTGGAAAGTGTGATCTGAGTGATGGAATAGTTCTGCAAAATATTCTTAGTGCAACGATCAGATATAACCTGCTTAGTGTGTCGAAATTAGCAAAAGACCTAAGCCTGGTTGTTAAATTTACTGATAAAGGATGTTGTGTTCAGGACCTAGCAAGACAGACTTCTCAATGGATTGGTGAAGCTAAAAATGGACTTTATTACATGAAGGGAAATGAGCAGAGACATTGTTCAGCAGTACTTAGAAGCAATAAATCTCTTACTCTATGGCATAAAAGACTAGGCCATGTTCCATTCTCAAAAATGACTAGCACATTGAAGTCCTATATTCCTGAACTAGATTGTAATAAAACTGTTTCTGAATGCAGTATTTGTCCTCAAGCGAGGCAACATCGTTTTCCTTTTACTCTGAGCAGGACTACAAGTGAGTCTATTTTTGAGCTAGTTCATGCAGATATTTGGGGACCCTACAAGGAACCTACAATGAATGGCTCAAGGTATTTCTTAACTATTGTTGAGGATTTCTCAAGGAGTACGTGGGTTTTCTTAATGACAACAAAGAGTGAGGCAGGCAATCTCTTGATAAGGTTTTTCAACATGGTCAAGACGCAGTTTTCAGTACAAGTCAAAGTATTGAGAACAGGCAATGGCCAGGAATTTTTTAGCAGCAAACTGACAGAATTTCTAGACTCACAAGGTTGCATACATCAGTCAAGCTATGCCCATACACCTCAACAGAATGGTATTGTGGAACGTAAACATAAGCACTTACTTGAGATAGCGAGAGCATTAAAGTTTCAGTCATCCGTTCCTGATTGTTTTTGGGGAGAGTGTATCTTGACAGCAACCTACATTGTGAACAGAATTCCATCAGTGGTACTGGAAAATCAGACACCTTTTGAAAGATTATTTCAGAGAAAACCAGATTTCACACATTTGCGGACCTTTGGATGCCTGTGCTATGCTGCTAACACTACTCCTCACAAAGGAAAGTTTGAACCACGAGCATATGCTTGTGTGTTCATAGGATATCCTTTCGGCCAGAAGGGATATAAGCTATTTGACATGATAGACATACAGTTATTGTCAGCAGAGATGTCATTTTTCACGAGGACATATTTCCTTTTGCAGAATTAAAAACAAAGAGCAGTACTGAGATTTCACTACCAGCTCCTATTGATTCTACTCTGCCTCGTGATATTATCATTGAGCCTGATGCTACAGATAAAGACTTTAATATAGGTGCTGAAGTTGCTAATGATGCAATTGTTCCTGATCAAGAACCTAGAAGATCAAAGAGACAAATAAAGAAGCCTGCTAAGTTGCAGGATTATTTCTGCTCTACTGTAGCATCTAGTAAGTATCCTATCTTGGCATATTCTGATTATTCAGGTTGTTCAAAGGATTTTCAGTGTTTTGCCATGAATATTATTTCACCCACTGAGCCGAGAACTTTTCACAAGCTAGCAAAGATCCTTTATGGATTGAAGCTATGAAAAATGAGATTCAGGCTCTTGAAGAAAACCAAACATGGGAAGTTACTACACTACCAAGTGGAAAGAACACTGTGGGATGCAAGTGGGTGTATAAAATTAAAAGGAAATCAGATGGCTCAATAGAAAGGTATAAGGCTCGTCTAGTTGCGAAAGGTTTTACACAGCTTGAAGGAATTGATTATCATGAAACCTTCGCGCCTGTTGTTAAGATGAACACAGTGCGCACATTACTAGCTGTTGCAACAGCGAAAGGATGGCCTTTATTTCAACTTGATGTGAATAATGCGTTCCTACATGGGACTTTGGATGAAGAGGTTTATATGTCTATTCCTCAGGGGTTTTATCCTAATGATCGATCGAATGGCAAGGTGTTTAGACTATTGAAGAGTATATATGGTCTCAAACAGGCTTCGAGACAGTGGTTTAGTAAATTCAGTGATGCTCTAGTCAATTTTGGATTTAGGGCTAGCATGAATGACTACTCACTGTTCACCTATACCACCTCAAAGGATTTTATTGCCTTATTAGTGTACGTTGATGATGTAGTCATCACAGGCACGTCGCTTGCTCTCATTGATAGAGTCAAGTTCTTCATAAATTCCCAGTTCAAAATCAAGGACTTAGGCCCTTTGCATTTTTTTCTGGGAATAGAGGTGGCTCGATCATCTACAGGATTGTTTATTAATCAACGCAAGTATGCGCTTGATTTGATCCAGGAAGCTGGACTTACAGGTTGCAAACCTTGTTCTACCCCTATGGATACTAGGCATAAGTTGGCACTAACAGACACACCGTTATTGACTGATCCTACACCTTATCATCGTCTGGTGGGGCAACTCATTTACTTAACAGTGACCAGACCTGATCTAGCTTATTCAGTACATATTCTATCTCAGTTCATGACTACTCCTAGAGAGGAACATTTACAAGCAGCACATAGAATTTTAAGATACCTGAAAGGGGCACCAGCACAGGGTCTTTTTTATCCAGCTGAATCCACTCTTGCTCTTACAGCATTTTGTGATGCAGATTGGGGTTCTTGCCCCATTACCAGACGCTCAATCTCAGGTTATGCTGTTCTTCTTGGTTCAGCTCTTGTATCCTGGAAAACGAAAAAGCAAACTGTTATTTCACGGTCATCAGCAGAGGCAGAATACAGATCGATGGCCCACACATGCTGCGAGCTTGTATGGCTCACAAGACTGCTTAAAGATTTGCAAGTTTCTGTACCTGTACCGATAGATCTATTTTGTGACAACAAGGCTGCTTTGCATATCTCTCGCAATCCGGTGTTCCACGAGAGAACGAAACATGTTGAAATCGACTGCCATGTTGTGCGACAGCACGTTGCATCTGGTTTTGTTCATCCTTCATTTGTTCCCAGTGCAGCTCAGGCAGCTGATTTATTCACGAAGGCTTTATCCGCTGAAGCTCTGTCCTTTTTGTGTTCCAAGCTCAACGTGTCGAATCTGTTACATACGTTGAGCTTGAGGGGGGGTGTTAGCAGTCCCAGCTCTCTGCCGTCGCCGTCTTCAGAAGGTGCCAAGAGTCGTCGCCGGTCAATTGAAGAACCAGAGGGAGATTAATTTTGTTTTAGGGTTTTCATTGTAAATATTATTTTTTTTACTTGGATTGTATTGTATTATTTGTGTACATAGGGATACAAACTGGTTTTTGTATATTTTGAGGGAATCTGTATTTAAACAGATTTTCCCTCCATTAATAAAATCAACCTTTTGCCCTAACTTCACCATTAATAAAATCAAACCAGTAAACCTGAGAAAATGAGCTTTCTAGAGATATAGAATTTATGTATCTAGCTCAGAGTTCTCAACGCAAAAACTTCAGCATTAAATTTTATGTAAAGTATGTATATTTTCCGTTACTATGATGATAAATTTACAGTGGAATGTTCCAGCTAACTAACAACACGAGGATACAACAAGGAAAGATCCTTTATTTTTTGTGTACAAATGAAGCTCTGCATGGTCAATCTATTAACCAACTGAGCCCTCGAGCTTCAAGCTCATCAGCTGGTTTACCTCAGCACCAAACTCATCTGGCAGCTCATTGAACACATCATTACAGAAACCAGATATCATAGCTGCCATGGCTCTCTCAAAGTCTATTCCTCTTTGCTGGAAATAAAAGAGCTGATCTTCACTGATTTTAGAGGTGCTGGCTTCATGTTCGATTCTCGCTGAAGGGTTCTTCACCTGAAATAAGCAAGCATTCATATTAACTGCAAATCAGTTAAGATAAGCCCAATTTTTTTCCTCACCTACTTTTTTGTCAGTGTAATACAGTAACAGATTCTGCACTTTCACAAGCCACAAAATACCAATTCATAACAATTTACAATTTCCAAGCCAAATAATTTTGACATCTTATTGAGAATGCAGCAGCCAAAAGCAATAATCCAACCATCCAATATCCAAATACTATTTATTACCAATGACTTTCCTCCCTAGACATATTTTATGCGAGGTTAACTGAGGTATTATTTGTTAAATGGACAAGTCAGCCACTTTCAAAGAATATCCAAGTAGTGACTTATAAGTAACATAACACTCAATGAATCACGATAAACTTGATATGGCTAAAAAAAACCAGAACACATAACAAAACTATGAGTATTAAATGATTCTTTAGTGGGAGTACATTTATTATAAATAAATAAAAACACACGTTTTCCCCTTACTATAATTTCGCACTAATCTTGCAAATATTTGGATTTGCCCTTAAATATTAGAGTTCCGACTTTATGTGTCACCAATCTAACAATAATGACAACCAATATCGTGAAAGGCCAATACTATTATCTCCAGAAATCTAATAGGCGTCACTAATTGAATAACAGGTACAATCAAAAGCCAAAGAGATGAGGTAAGTCATCTGTGTTTCATTAAATCCATCAAACAATAACTGTAAACAAAATAGCCTCCACAAATCAAAGAAAAAAGGGAAAACTAGAGGCCACTTTTAAGCAATCCTAATGGAGAATGGTAATTTGGGAAATGGCTGCATCTGCAAGGTTAAAGTTTATGCATATGCAATTCAGTACGTACAACGAATATATATTTATACCTGAATATATGGGTAGGTGTTGGCAGCTGCATTATCACCAATAAGCATAGAATCACATTGCGAAGAGTTTTTTGCATTATCCGCCTTTGACAGGACCTGTACTAGCCCTCGATAAACATTTCTTGAATGCCCAGCAGAAATCCCCTTCGATATAATCCTACTTCTAGTATTCTTTCCCTTGTGAATCATCTTTGTTCCAGTGTCAGCTTGCTGATAATGATTAGTCAAAGCAACAGAATAGAACTCACCAACTGAGTCATCCCCTTCCAAAACCACACTAGGGTACTTCCAAGTAATAGCAGAGCCGGTCTCGACCTGAGTCCACGAGATTTTGATCGTGCACCAGCACACAACCCTCTCTTTGTCACAAAATTATAAATACCTCCTACTCCTTGCTCATCACCAGCATACCAGTTCTGAACGGTGGAATACTTAATCTCCGCTTCCTCTGCACAATACAATTCAACAACAGCAGCATGAAGCTGATTCGTGTCATAAGACGGCGCGGTACATCCTTCCAAATACTCCACGAAACCCCTATCTTCCGCAACTATAAGCGTCCTCTCAAACTGCCCTGTTTCATATGCATTAATTCGAAAATAAGTCGAAATCTGCATCGGACACTTTGTATCCTTCGGAATATAACAAAATGATCCATCACTAAACACAGCCGAATTCAACGCAGCATAATAATTATCATCAGCTGGCACAATCTTCCCCAAATACTTCTTTACCAAATCAGGATACTCTTTAACCGCCTCCGAAATCGAACAAAAAATCACCCCTGCCTTTTCCAACGTCTTCCTATGCGTAGTTGCAATCGAAACACTATCCAACACCGCATCAACCGCAACATTCGCCAGTCGATTTTGTTCATTCAAAGGCACACCCAATTTATCAAAATATTTAATCAGCTCCGGATCGGCTTCATCCAAACTATTCAAAGTAGGCTTTTTCTTAGGCTCAGAATAAAAACACAAATCCTGAAAATCAATCGGAGGGTATCTATTGTCAGACCACTTAGGCTCACTCATCTTCAAAAACTTCTCGTAAGCTTTTAACCTAAACTCCAACATCCACTCAGGCTCATTCTTCCTCATTGAAATCAACCTCACCGTCTCCTCCGACAACCCTTTCGGAATCGTAAACGAATCGATGTTTTCGAAAAAACCCCATTTATATTTCTGATCCAAAATCGTCTGAAGCTGATCATTATTAGATTTAATCGGCGTAGGTGAAGCTACAGAGGTTGAAAGAGTACCCGACGAAGACGAGGCGCGCTGTGAATCGATCGTTTTCTGCTCGTACTCGAAATCGGCTCGGATGCGAAAGGTGTGATTTTTATGGGTGTGAAATTTGACGGATTCGGATTTGGAGTGAAACCCTTTTGCCAGCTTAGGGGAGTCAGTTGGGATTTGTGTAGAGATACGTGAAATACCGTTGGCGAGGAGAGACGCCATTGTCGTTGTTGGTTGCTTGAGTTGGAGTTGAACGTGTGGTTGTTGTAGCCTTCTGCTTTTCTGACTTTGTATGTTCGTGTTAATTACTCGCTCTGTCCCACCGCATGCTTCTCTTTTAGCCATTTTAGATGTTCCATCGAATGCTTCCTACTTTTTTTGGCAAAAAATAAATATTAAAATATAACACTCTAATTACACTTACTAATTAAACATAATTAATTACACTAATTAATTATTATAATTGAATTAAACTAACTACCAAAATTGAAAAATCACCCCAACAACCTAGATATTAGACCAAAATTTTGGTAAGAGAGTTTACTTTTGGTAAAATAATTTTGATCTCAAAATTTTGGTAAGAGAGTCTTAATCAGATTTTCATCAGAATTTTTTATTCCTTAAATATTGATTTCTTATTTTACATTGAAAATGCCAAATAGAAGCCTTTAGGTGGGACGGAGGGAGTACAAAACAGTGCTACTTGTAAAACAAATTCTACCAAGATTAACATTCTGACCCACTTTTTGCCTGCAATAAGTGAATCGATAAATAAATCGAGGGATCCAAATTGTATACGGCTGATCTTGTTGCTATTGATTTGTCAATTTTTCTGACCATAAATTTAGAAAAGGGCTTGTGCCAAACACACTACAAGGTGCAACAGCGAGCTGTGTGTGCAGCCCAAGTCCAACTCAGATGCATCTGCAACTCATTATTATCCCGGATTGTTACAAGATTAATGATAAAGTCTTAATTCCCAGTCATTTTAATTAACTTAGATCAGGGATAAAGTTCTTGAAGGACGATTAACTTTTCGTAAGACAGTTGGACACAATCTCAATCGTTCATTAATTATAATCTAACGGTTGAGATTTAACATAAATAACCGTCAAATCCAACCGCCCCGTGTTTTTCGCAAATCCAACCGCCTAGTTTAATTAAAATTCAACTTTAATCTCAACCGTCGATTTATTAAAATCAGTGGCTCAGATTTTGTCCTTTTGTCTTATATATATCATGTTTCACATGATCTCAACCCCCGATTTCATCATCTAAATTTATTAGATCTAATTATCTAAATCTAACACATTTCTAATCCTTATTGAAATAAAAAATAATTAAATTTATCTCAAAAATATTAAAAAATCAAAATAAACTAGTAAATGTAAAACATTCTGAATCCATTAAGAAGCTATTAAGTTTTAACCGTATACGTTAGACAACCCATTCAAATTTGGAGATATCTTATAAATGATATGCTTCATTTGCTCTGTTTTGCATCAGTTTTGTAGACAATATCTACTCCACCATTTCCCAAAGTTATATTGTTCTAATGAGAAGCCAACTGCACCTTACGGCTAACTGTGTTATCATTTGAATGAGGATCAATGTGCCAGAACTGTGAAAGCTCCTTATTTCCTTTTAGCAGTCTTCTTTATTTATTGTCCATTTTTTCTTCGTCAACGTGTAATTTATTATCAAGATCAACTTTGGTATTTGATGCAGACAAGAGCACAAACAATTAGCTGCATATGTTGTTCTAACAGTTGGTGACTCGATTGCTGAAGTTCAGACAGGCCATATCCTTGGTAACTTTGGTAACTAGGTTCGGACAATCTCATGACAGTTGAGTATGCTGGTAAAAAGGCCAATGGTACATGTTTGCAAAAATAATAGATCGGCAACTTATTTTTTTATCAATAGTAGAGATAAGGTTACAAGTTTCTGATACTAAAAACTATTTACTAGCAAGGTTCTCATGCTTGTATTATTCTTGATTTCTCAGCAAAAAATCCTTCAGCTCCCAACTCATAGTACCTCATTAGTTGAACTGCTTTCCTTAGATCCCAAGATCCGGTACACTCCTTTTCAAATCTACATCTTCGCCTGCGCATCATATACAAATTATGAAATTACTAGCACAGTCAAGCAACATATGTTTGAATTTGTGATTTTATAAAGCAGATTATGAACCCACAGTAGACATCATATGAGATCCCTATTTTTATATTGGCCCTAGAACAAAATGAAAAGCTACCCCGAATTAGTTTCGTCTCTGGTAAGCAAGTGGTTATTATTACGCATATGGTCCCGATGAATCTGCATAGAAATTCTTTTACCTGGGAATACAGAAAGGTCCCTAGTATGGCAATGGCAGCTCCAAGTGCATTCACGGGTTGGATGGGAGTTCGGAAGATGATTATAGAGGACACAATGACAGAAATGCGCTTCATTGTGTTACCAACACTAAAGGTCAAGGGAGTAATCTGGTCCAGCGACATATATGACACTTGGTTGTATAGATGGTAGAATATACTTTGAGCTGCAACCCACCTAAAACAAAAATTAAAAGTAATCAGCAAAAATGTGACTTCTAATACCATGTTTTTGCATAATGCATATGTACAGAAGCCGATGTTAATAGATAGTTCAAAATTGTTATTGTTACCAGATAAACTGTGGTCCAATTTGAGCCATAGCTTGTTGCCATCCTGCAGCCCACATTTGAGGCCCCTCCACAGCAATCGCGAAGGGTGTAAGAAGCGCAAGAGACAACAAAGACAAACACGCATAGTAGTTCATTCCCCCTACATCTTTCCCTTTCATTCCTTTCTTGGAGAAAATGTTTCGAAACACAAAAGCCAAATTTGATATCATGGCCCCCATAAATCCTAGAACACAACACCCACAAAATTAGTACCCAGAAAGCAAACTCTCAATCTTAGTAAACCAATACCAATTTCACTACTAACCGATCATATTGAAATTCAGCTCCGTAACCGCTGCTAACCCACACCCTCCAATGATAGGCAGTAGTGAGAAATAAACAGGCATGGGGAATGACTCTCCAAGAATAAACCTTGAAACCAAAACACTAAAGGCGGGTTCGGCACTCTTGATTATATGAGTAGAAACAGCAACTTTCGACATACTCACGGTGGCCGCAACATGTCCAATTGTATGAGCCACTGCAACCTATTGAACACAAAGCAAGTACCCAATCATCAAAATCCATACCACAATTTACATAAAGCTCAAACCTTCATATAACAATGAGTGCCAAAAATCAGAGAAACTTACAGGCAAGAGGCTCTTCCAGAAATCAAGGTCTGTTTTTGGAGGTTGCACAATCCTGGTACCCCAAGAAAGCAGCATCATTAAGGAGCCAGCAGCTAAAGAGAGTGTGGAGGTGAGCCAAGGATAAGGAAAAGCGTTCAAGACCTTCTTGTTATAGATGTTAAACACAACATTCAAACCCCACCAAGTAGCAAAATAGATTCCGATTTTAAGCTTCTTGGCAGCCTCGGAGGACTCATCGATGCTCAAATCCAAGGGCTGGGATCTGTCTGCTTCATATGCCCTGCACTGGAAATCAGCTGGCTCGAAGCTTCTTGATTGAATACGAAGTAAAAGTGGGTCGTAAGCGGAACGGGAGAGGCTGATTCCTTTAAAGATTGGCACTTTAGGAAGTAGCGGTGGAGATGTGAAGTGGGTTTTGAGATTAGAGGGTTTGGGAGTGGAGAAGGCTAGTGGGTGAAGCGAGTGTTTGACAGTAGCGGTGGAGATCATTGTTAAAGGTCGAAGCTTTTTACAAAAAAAGATGACAAGAACCAAACTTTGTGAGGATTAAAGAGATGGAATGAAGCAGAGAAGTTGTTGTTGGGGTTAGGGGTAGAAAGTAGCTTGCTTTTTAAGGTAGAGGAAAGGAGAGGTGTGTGTTTTGATTTTTGAAGAATTTCAGGTTAAGTTGTTGGGGATTGGCTCTTGGGTAGGCGGACTGGTCAATGTTGAGGAATGGACGATTAGGTGTTAAGTGTTATTGTTCTTTGGGCGTTTCAATTCAACGATTTGGTCGAGGAGGATGGTGAAGAGACAGCAGAGAGGGTAGGTGGGGTGTTTTAGGAATTTAGCGAAGTTGGGATTAGACCAGGATAAATAGTGCAATGTTTTAGACACGAGAAGAGAATATGCTAATTTTGGATACGGAATGCTCGCAATAGTCGAGACTTTGAACGCAAGATAAGTGACGTGGGGACTTTTCTAACGTTGGATTTCTAGATCTGTGATTACATTCAAAAACAATACACCATAGCTGTAGTAACTTTGGAAGGAATGCGAGTGATGAACTTGTAGTTCTTTTAAGATTATTGACTCGATTCAATGGTAGAAAAATGCATAAGAGCACAAATGATAGTGACGGATCCAGCCCTTACATTTAAGAGGGGTCAACAAACAAGCAAAAATTTAACTCAGCTCTCTTTCTTTGTTGTTGAGGTTTAAACCACTAGGCTACGAAGATTTCAAGCTCTTTCATAATTTTATATACATATTTGATGTTCGATCTGATGAAAGGGGGGTCGGCCGACTGAGGGACGGATGCAGGATTTGAAAATAGGCAGGGCTATTTTTTATTTTTTGGGAAAGATTAAATTTTTGACATGGCTAAATTTTTTTATTGAAAATTAACATGGCTAAATTTAATTTTTTGTTTTGGCTAAAAGTTGCTTGGGCTAAAGCCCATATGACCTCTGTGTAGATCCGTTGGGCCGACCCCTCCTGACCCTCCTAGATCCGCCGCTAGGTATTGTATCAAATTTGTAAAATTTTTTGTTGTTAATAAAAGCATATTTCAATTTCATTGACTTTCGGCTCTTTGGGTGATCATTGGTACGCATATAATCCAAGTATATGTCTTATACAACAAGTGCTAGTACAACCCTAGTGATGTCAAATGACAACCATAAATTGTTTGCATTTAAAAATAAAAACACTTCGATCATTGTTTGCATTTTGAGTAAACATAAACTTTAAAAAATATTTGCATTTATTTAAATTATTTTATATTTAATTATATATATAGTGAAAGGTTCTAGGAGGACAATCATCTTTTGGTAAGACAGAAGGACACGATCACAGCCGTTGATTTTTATTATTCCAACGGTTGATATTGGTACCCGTCAATCACTAACCGCCCGTGTTTTTTTGCAAATCCAACCGTCTAATTAATTAAAAACCAACTTTAATCTCAACCGTCGAATTAATCAAATCAACGGCCTAGATTACGTCCTTATGTCTCACAAAATTGATATGTCTCTCTAGATCCCAACTATATTATATATATATATCAAAAAAAAGTGGTGCGGTGCGGTTTACTACGGTTGGTTTGAAAAGTAATACTGCATCCGCACCAATATATGCGGTTCGTTAAAGACGTAAAACCGCAACCGCACCCCTAAATTGCGGTGCGGTCTCCGAAACCATTTTTTCCGGTTGGTGCAGGCGATTCCCCATCACGGTGCGGTTTTTGCCAACCCCTAACCACAATCATCTGCTTCTTCAGTAAAACATGTCTACTTCGCAGGTAGATACTCTAAAAAACAGAAAAATACTACCGTCATAGCGGCAGAATACTACCTCTTCCTATGGAGAAGAATATACACAAACTATTGGCCCGGTGGTCTTATTCATGGCTTAAGGCTCTTATTTAAACTAATTACGAAACTATACAATACGCTACACATATACAAAGACTCTAAACAACAAATCGAAAACAGTTTGTCGCATATTGGAGCTAAGACCTAAAATCTGTCTGAACAAGATCAACCAAGAAGCCACTGAGTACATGCACAACCACCACAGTCGGCTGCATGCACCGTCCATCCACTTCATCCGCCGTCAGCACCAGCCGGACCATCCCCCAACCATCCATGTCCCAGATCGCAACGATCCATCACCAATCCACCACCCAGCATCTAAGATACATGCAACGCTCCAATCAGACAACGAACCACGACAGAGCTCCGAGCACGGCCCAAAATTGACATGCAGAGCTACTTAAACTCCACATACCATCAGTGCCGACTTGTAATAACCATCGAAGTTCAACCAGAGGTGGAGAAGGGGGGAGAGGACCCCTCTTCACCTCCAGCGACGAAAACCCACGAAGAGGTTGTGTTTGTTTGGGTTGTTTGTTGGCTTCGAGATGAGATGCTGAGAGAGTTGGAAAGGTAGAGAGAGAGAGTGAGTGGTTTTTGAATAACACGCACCCAATTAAATTTGTTGAATTTTGACTGACTCATATATGAAAGCACTTCAAATTAATCTGTCATGAATTCACATCTACTAGACAATTCTTCTTCACTCAACAATGTGGAACATTTCTCAAATTACAGTAAAGGGTTTTTTGTCAAAAACACCCGCCCAACAGATCAATTTGAACAAAACCCTGCAGTAAATTTATAAATCACAAATTCAAAAATGTATAAGGTAATTATTATTAATATTATCAAGAAGCACATAATTCAAAAATGTATAAGGTAATTCAAAAATATGTGCATATATATTGTTGATATACAATATATTGAGGCTTTTCCAAAACATACATTTACCAAATGGGTTGAGTTTAAAAAACATTAAATATATGTGAGACGGAATGAATTAGTCTTACTAGTTGATTTTAATAATTTAACAGTTGATATTAAATTTAGTAATTAAATGAGCGGTTGGAATTTCAAAAATCCTACCGGTTGATTTTGACAGTTTTATTTAGAACAAAATCGAGATCATGTTTCACGGTCTCACATATGCTTAGATGTTCTTCTTAAACTTTACTCTACCAACTGATTGTTACCTTATTTCAAGAAATCGGACGTTTCAAGAAATCATTATATTTTATAAGAATGAAGTACAACTATACCTTAATCTTTTGGAGTAAAGATCAGGTGAAAAGTAGGATACTGTTGTAAAATACAAACAAATCTGGACCATTAAATAAGACAGATCTAACGGCTATTAATTAGGGGTCGATTTACAAATATTGAAATTATTAAATATTAAAAATAATAATTATAATCAGATGGAGGTTAAATTAGTCACAATTTGCCCACATTCAAGCGGTTACAAATCTTCCAAAAATTGAGGATTCGTAAGATTTGATTCCGATTCAAAATTCATCATCAATTTTCATCAGGTAGATGCAATTCAGAATTGAAACACTCAAACGTCGATGCCATTCCAGACATCAACATCCCAAAACGTCTACTTCATCTCATTCTTTTATCTGAAACCCTAATCTCCGTACGGAACAATTAGGTTAGTAATGTCAGTTCTTATACGATTAGGTACATGCGATGTCGATTTATCAAAGCTTAATTGCGTTTGCAAGATTCGAGACCACCGCGAAGATGATACCCAGAAAGTTTGAGAAGAAATTGTAATTGATATTTTGGGTTATTACGGATGTTTAAAACAACATCAATTTTGGGTTGATATTTTTGGTTGATATGTTAGGTTGATGTTATTGGTAGTTATGATGAAAACAACAGGTATTAAAACAACATGTATTATCATTCACAATTTACATACAAATGGTCCACGATATGCATTCATATGATTCATAATTTGAGGCACATGATTCATGAATCATATACTACCATAACGCGAATCTTAACTTCGTTCATATTATACAATAATAGTGGTTATTGAATAACTCACCTGCACAAACTTTGACCTTAAATCGATGATGAATCATGATTTATCAGCTGTTATAAATATTGTTATTTAGAACAGGGAACCTATGATTCATTATTTGCTATATTATGATTCAGGAATCAAAGATAGACGACGTATGGATTATACGAACAAATATATCAGTAATACAAAACAAACCACAATGAATACAAAATACTGACATGTTTCAGATTCATCATTTGCTGTTATATGATTCATCAGCTGTTATAAATATTGTTACCTACAATATGGAACCCATGATTCATTATTTGCTATGTTATGATTCACGAATCAAAAGTGTACAATGTATGGATCATACGAACAAATATATTTTTAATACGAAAACAGACCATTGTGGATACGAAAAACCTGAAATAAATCTATCGAAACATCAATGTAAACAAAGACAAATAACGAACTAAACTCTCTAATTATATTATATCTATGATTCATGATTTGGTATAATATGATTCATGAATCAAATATAGACAAATAATGAACTTACATTCAAACAATTATGATTACATAACATACGACGAATGTAGTGACTTGTATGCGTTTTTGGATTATGCCAACTCCGAATAAGATCAGTTTAATGAAAAGCGTGAAATAAATATAAACATACCGTTTATAACAAATCTAAACATTCCATTGACTATATGAAGCAAAATTGAAAGATTGAAAAGCAAAATTCGGTGAAAAAATGAGGGAAAAATCTATGAAGCAAAATTGAAAGATTTAAAAAAATTAGAATGTCGGTTACCTCTATCCCTTAAAATAAGGGATTAAATATAATTAGTATATTTGTAAGTATATTATAAAGTGTATTTCCATTATTGCCCTTTTATCATTTAATGTATAAATTAATATGATTTTATTATAACCGTTAGATGTAATTTAATGGGTGATCTAGATTTGTTTGCATTTTATACCAAACTACCACTTTTCATTTGATCCATTCTCAATCTTTTGAATAATAATTAAAAGGAACATTTTTAACAATAATAAAAAACAATATCTTTATTACTAATGTGATATAGGAAAAGTCTTGGGAGACGACTAAAGTTTTGTAAGATGGAGGGACAATATCTCAATCATTGATTTCTATTAATCCAACGGATGAAATTAAAAGTAAAAAACCTCCAAATCCAACCGCCCAGTGTCGCAAATCCAACCGCCAACTTTATTAAAAACTAACTTTAATCTCAACCGTCAGATTAATCAAATCAATGGTTGAGATTTCGTCCAACCGTCTCACAAATACTTAATGCTGGAACTTAACCCATGTGATATATATGTATACAATATACATTAGTATGGACCATTAAAAATTATATATAAAAATTCATTAATTAGTTACCAATTTGAGATTAAATGTATTCAAATTAATTTAATAGGAGTAGTTTAGGAACATCAAAATTAGGCTTTGTTTTGACGATTCAAATTCCAAACATAAATTTTCCGAATTCGAATAGAGAACACAGGCGATTCACCACGCGCCAAGCCGCCCCGAAATTCGCAAAAGCAGCCTTGTTCGTCCTAGAAATTATGATAGTATCTGTAGGGTTCATAAAATATAAAGATATGGTTCAAGGCATATTTCTGTGGTTCAAAAAATATAAAGGTGTGGTTCATGAATCATGTTTAAGAATTTGACAAACCAAAAAATCTAAAGGTATGATTTATTAACCATATGCTGGTAAATTGTCATATCTCTATGATTCATCAATTTATTAAACTATGGTTCTAGAATAATCTAATACAATTACTTGAACCGCATCGACGAGAAGATTCAAAATATGATCGAATTCAATTTTACTATAATAAGTTGGCGGATTTTAGGGAGATATTATGATAATAAGATTTTCAATATAATTATTTAGCGTCACTTTACATATTTGCCCTTTTGTTTACTTTGGCAACAATTTGCTTGTGTATTTTAAACCGTCCGATTAAAATCAATCGAAGGTTAGGATGATTTTATATTTTTATGAAAACTGTCACTTTATACCTGATTCATTCTCATTTTCTATTTGGTTAAATCTAACCTTCACACGGTATAAATCAATGATGCAAATTTGTTTTTACTTTGAGTTTTCTTGCCGAAAAACACTCTCTCAATGACTCAATTTTAACGAAAGCACCTCTTCAAATTTTGTTTTGAGATAACATCTCATCAATTCAAATATCGTTTAATTGCATCAAATTTTGTTTCAGGTGTCTTTGCTAGAAAACTAACTGTT
>QZGG01003404.1:0-22915 GCA_006409495.1 Sedum album | reverse complement strand
AATCGTGTCATTTAAACAAGGGCAGGCAATTTTAGTGAGGAATGGATGGCAAAAGAATTGAAACACTAACAGTGGCCTTAGCAGATTACAGACGTGCGTTTCAGTTGATGGGATTTCCAGTGCGTAGAGCTTTAAAAGTTCTTTTAAATATAAAAATGAGGACCAATGCAGGTTGTACCTGAGTGAAATATGGTACAGTGACTCTGTGGATGCAATCTGACTTGGACTTCAAGTTTCTAGTCAAGTCTTTCTGCATTAGAATCTAACATTTAGATGAAGCATAAAGTTAGCAAAATATGAAACAAACATGATTTGTGCGGCTATAACCACAAATCCCAACAAAACACCGTCAGTCCGATTACATGTGTGCTGATCACAGAAGGCAAGATGTAAAACAAAGCTTGAAAATCAAAAGTTTTGATTACCTAAGTGATGAATTTCAGTAAAGCTTCTGATGGCAGCAAAATATCTGGTAGTAAGAAAACAGCAAAAAAAGTCATCTGTAACTAATACAGGAAAAACCAAAAAGGGGTCACATAATCATCTGTATCCAATGAAGTTTTTTTCTAATGACGCACACAAATACACTCGAGGAAAAGTAACAATCATCGTGTTCCAACGTCCACTTCGATATACCCTGTGACAAAATTACTAGTGTTAAACTAAAATTGGTGAAGTATTACAATATGAAAAGCTCTTGCCAAGTTGAATACTAAAAAACTCTTTCAAAGATATAACCTTACAACTTGCTAGCATCTTAATAGAATGTAAATGGCAGTACAAACCTCTAAAGACAGTCATACAACCTCACAGATCCACTTCCGTACATCTGACTACAGCAACTGACACTCAACATTCCATTGCATACAAATTCACTCCAATTCGAAATTCGATCGCCAAACAACAAAGAGCCAGAACTGAGCCCTAAAATTATTTCTTCAAAAATAGCTCTTACTTCTTTTAAAAAAAAAAAAATCGTTCAGAGACCGTCAGCTTTCATAGCTCAGTTGGTTAGAGCACCCGTTTAGTAAGCGGGAGGTCTTGAGTTCAACTCTCAATGAAAGCATTTTTGTTTTAATCTTTCTACCACGTGTCATTATTTTACTCGTTCGTCCACGTAATCAGCATCGGCTTTGTTATTCATCGGTTCAGATTTTGGATCGGTGTTGGTTCAATTGAAATTGATTGTTAATCAGTTTCCCGATGACACACGATGGTATAATTTGCACTTTCCCGGAGTCAAAATCAGTCGTCGTTTACCAAACCCTAATCGAGCCGATCCAGCAATTTGAAGGTAAAGGCGTTTCCAATTAATCCTTCCGTTCATGTCAATTTCGTCTTTTTGAATTCTTTCAGTATTGCAGTTTTCATTTTTTTGATCGACAGTCTCGGGTGTTTGAATTTTGTATTTGTTGTGTCGTGGATCGGCTTTAATGATCCTTGATGTTGCGAATTGCAGATTTCCATGGCGACTGACGCTGCTAAGAATGCTAAGAAGGCTAATTTGCTGGATCATAATTCCATCAAGCACATTCTTGATGAATCTGTATCTGAGGTAACCTTAAAGTTTGAATTTTTGCGTATCATTTCAGTTGAGAATACATGTACTTACATTTTAAGAAGTATATCTACACATACTGATGAATTGATATGTAAAATAAAAATTTGAGATTTTTTTTCTGTATTTTTCGCTGATGATTGAGAAATGTTGATTTTTTGTAATTTAATATACGAGTACGTAGTTTAAGATATCTGTAAATGAAGGTTTGGCATTTTGAACTGAGGAAGGTTTATGGTTTTGTTGATGTAGGTTGTTACTAGCCGTGGTACAAGGAAGATGTGAGGCTAAGCAATATCAAGCTGTTGTTAGGACTTTTCATCATTGCCATTGCTCTGTTTGCTCAATTTTACTGGAAGAAGTTCCCTGAGAACAAAAATTTCCTGATTGGATGCATTATATCATATCCTTTCGTCTGCATGAGCAATTTTACGTTATTGCTTAAATGCTCTTTGCGCTAACCCTGTTGGTTCGATTACACAGTTTCATTAACTTATGTCAACTCGGGCTTTTTTCTGATAACATTCATTTTGTATTAAATGATCGCAGCATTAGTATTAACTAGCTTCTTCTGTACATTCGCTTAGCTAGTTGTTGTATGATGGTATTTGTTAATACTATGATATATGTGTAATACTTGTAGTTGTTATATTTAAGACCTCTCAATTCTATTGATAATGTAATTTCATGTGTGAAATGTTTACCCTTGATTCTGGCAAGTATGTAGCAGTTAATGGATCGCTTCAGCTTATAATATTCATAAAAGAGAAGAATGCTATCTTGTTTACGCACCCCCTTGAGGTATGTCTAGTGAAATTTCGGCAAACTCTTTATGAGCAGATTACTTCTAAGTGAGTGTGTCGATACGCTGATGATTGGTATCACTGAATCCATTCTTGCGTTTCTTGTTGATTGAACATTCTGCATATTATTTTCCAGAAACTCATTTTTGATAAGATGCAACATGCATTAGGAAGTTCACTTCTGAGTTTGCTGTTGGGAAGATGATTAATACATTATAATGGCTTGTTAACAATTAGTATTGTGAAATTCGAATCTGAGTATATATCTTATTCCACCTTCTCAAATCTGTGTTACTTCTTTAGGGATCCTTCACCAGCACCGGATTGATTGTGTCGTCCAAGCTCCCAAGATTTTCAGATATTTACACGTTGACAATTGCGAGTGCGGATCCTGGGTCTATTTCTGCTAACAAACCAGTAGAGCTGACCAGAAGTGTCACCAAGTGGTAACTTTTCCCCTTTTGCTACAAAGAACATTAATACCCTGTATCACTTTCCTGCTTTACCCTTAGATGTTGCTTGTTCGCTTAAAAAAAGGGTATGTGTTTCAGGTTCACAAAAGATGGAGTTTTGGTGGAGGGTCTGTTCTGGAAGGATGTGGAAGGACTAGTGAATGACTATGCCAAAGAACCCAAAAAAAGCAAGTGAAGCAAATGCATGACTCAGGAGTGTTAAGTCAGTGTGTCTTCAGTTGCTTAGCACATTGAATCAGAGGGATATCTAGTTTCATATATAAACCAATTGTTCTCAGATCGAACAGCATCCTATCACTTCACAGATTGAGAAAACTAAAACTTGAATTTATTCAACTTTTTTTCGTCTTATCGGGGTTTAAATATTGTTGCTTCTTAGTTGGGCAGTTCTAGAAAAATGCATAACTGTATGCCGTTTCTGAACACTTCTTTATCTCTGGATGAAACCATTTTCGCTTCTTGTTTTGGGGAATAGAAATACGTTGCATGACAATATGAGGTGCAAAAAATAAGTGGTGGAATTAGAGTCATTATTAAGGTCAACAAAGGCAACTAACTACTAGTTCACGACTATAAAGACTTGGAAACTTCAAATGAGACATCAAACAATCCTCAAACCATCACGCAAGCCGTACCACAAACAATTCAGCTACAGATGGACCCAAACCTCCCACTCCACTATAAATATACCCCACAAAATCATCAACATCATCTCAGCAAACATGTCTTCCAATGGTTTCAAAATGGTTCTCTTTTTGATGGTCTGTTGTAGAGCTACTGAGTTGGGGTTTGGCTTGAGTGAAGTGGGTGCTGTCCGGGCAGCTTACTGGATGTCTTTTGGTGACTTTCCAGCTGATATGATAGACACTTCTTACTTCACGCATGTGTACTATGCTTTCCTGCATCCAGATCCGAATACCTTTGAGCTTGTCGTGACTCAGTGAAGGACCGTGGTTAGTGTATCTAGGGACTCAGGAACTGTTAGGGACCTGATCCCAGACTGCAGGGACTTCACAAAGTATATACGCAGCGGAAATGATGTCGAATGATTTCTTTATTAAATCAATCGACTATACAAAACAATAGTTTGTACCATGTAACAACAACACAAGCTATTACAATACAAAAGTCAGCTTACCCAGGGTCAGTACCCTGTTCGTGACTTCCAGAGACGCTACCTTCACACGATTCCCCCTGAATCTGTTGTAGCTCTCACACACCAAGGATCTGGGTTCTGATGCACTTCAGCCTTACACAGAACGCCCTTGGTTGCTCCTGAGATCCCTCGCACTGCTGCTGGGATGTCCTCCTGCCACCAGGTCCTTCAGACCTTCAACTCCAAGCTTATCTCCTTGATGCACTTTAGCCTTACACAAGAAGATCTTCAACCTCACTTGAATCACTCTCTAGATTCTTGAGTTGTGCTTGAGTTTCGAATGGGAGGGAGAGTTCAAAATGGCTCCAATCCTTTGCATTTTGAATAGAGACCCACGTGCAGGGTCTTGTCCGTGGCACTGTTCACTTTGTGCTTTCGGCTGCCCTCCTATTGTCCACTAGGTAGAGCATGGTCTCCAATATCTCCAAGATATTCACGAGTTCCCAAGTCGGCTAGATTGGTACTTTCTGCAGCAAGCTTTTCTCTTTCTTGTACAGCTGTCCTTCACGTGATCTGCTGTGTCCTCAAGTCCCTGATTGTTAATCCCAGGTACTTGATCCCATCAAGTCCTTCATGAATGTCAGTCCTTCTGTCCATTGCTCAGGTACATCAACCTGAACACTTCACTCAAACATCAAATGAATGCTGTCATCATCAAAACATGGGTATGAAGATCCTTTGAGTTCACAAGAGGTATCCGAACCTCCAAACCCTCTTGAGGGATGTGAACCTCAGGATCTAACAATTTCCCCCTTTTTGATGATGACAAACACATGATAGACAATATAACAAAATCATATCAGATAAGCATAATCTATCTAGTCTATCTAGTGAGTCACAAGTATGGACAGTTCCCCCTTAACCCTAACCAGGGCTCTCACTCGAGTTATCAGAGACAGGTCCCTGATATGATTCCCCGAGTGAGATACCCATAACTCTTCCCCCTTTTGGCATTATCAAATAAGGGTGGAAAGTTACACAAATAAGCCAAAAACAATGATCATGCAAACATGTAATAAGATCGAAATTATGCAAACTTCAAACTTAAACATTAAAAGTCAAAAGTGCATGTCATTGATAGTTTTAAAAAAGATAAGTTTTGGGGGGGGGTCAAGAACAGGACTAGTCATATGTGGGATATTGGATAAGCATTCTGATATCAGGGTCCTCAGTCCTCAGCAAGTCCAGGACCTCAGCCAACATTGCCTTCACTTCCCTCTGCCCGGCCTCCAGGGCAATCAACCTCTGCTCAAGGTCCCCACTGACCTCTTGAGGTATCTGATCCACGGAGGTCTCTGCCTCAGCTGCTGTCTGGTCCCCACTCTGCCTCGAAGGGTCACGAACCCATCCTTGGGTCTCATCAAACACTAGTCCCAGCTTCTTGAACAGCAGGGCATCGAAGTTCTTAGTGATAGGGACTTCATCATCTGGAGCCCCATAGACGTCATTGTACTGAAGGATCTTCTTTATGATCCGAGGGAAGCCTAGCACGCCATACCCGCTGAGGTACTCCATCTGGTGGAGAACCAACTTAGGGAGATTGATCTTCTCCTTCCTGAGCAACTTGTCCAAGAGCAGCACGTCCTCCAGTTGGACAAAGCTTGTCTTGGACCCCCTCTGCATGAAGTTGGTCACCAGCAGCTTATGAAGGATCTTCACCTTCACAGTCATGGACCTCGTAGACACCTTGCCCGGCTCTACTGTACCGCAGACCCTCTTCTGAACTGCGTACCTGTCCCCGGCTTCTGGAGGCCACACTCCCTTCACGAAGTGGTCAAATCCCTGATGAGGGATCTCTAGCAGATGTGAGAGGTCCAGACTCGACACTCTCAGGTCCTCACCTCCAACCCTGAAGTTCAGGTAGACGTTCTTGCCCTTGACTTCCTTTGACAGGTCCGAGTAGAACTCAAAGACCTTGCTTGGACTCACCAATTCCTCACCACCTAAAAGGCTCTCCCAGCCTTGTTCTTTGATCAATTCGAGCAACCCATCAAGTCTTTGCTCACGGAACCACTCCTCCGTGCATAGCAGCTTCTTCCAACATTTCCTTCTTGGGTCCCTTGACCCTCTTAGCTGGTTCCTGAGTTTCCTCAGGGTCCTCAAGCTCTCTCTTGGGTTTCTTGCTGGCTTTTCTGATGGGTAGCAGCCTGATCTGTGAAGCAGGGGTCTTTCCCTTCTTGACTGGTCCCTTCTTGAAAGACTCAGGTTTCTCAATCACCTGGACATCCTCACTACTCTCTGAAGAGTCCGGAGCTGCTGACTTCTCTATCAAGGAATCTGGGGCAGCAATTCTTCCCATATCTGCCAACTCCTCCAGATAGTCATCGAAGGACTTCGCCTGGTCCCTGGACTCATCAGCACCTGCCTCTATCTCGGCACTGAGGTCATCACCTTCTGAGTCCTCCCTTTGGACTCCAGAACCTTCAGGACCCTTGTCCATCACTCGGGCCTTGATACGCTCCAAGATGGCAGCGATAGCCAGATCCTCTGCATCGTTGTCCTCCTCTGTGACAACAGCATCCTTTGCTGCCTCAACAGCCCCAACAGTCTCCCTTGAGACCTCAGACTCAACAGCACCATCAGTACCACCAACTGGTACGTCAACAGCAACACCACCTTCAGTGGTCTCCTCAACAGCAACCATATCCGCAACCACAGCGGATTCATCAGCAACTCCTTCAGTACCTTCATCCGGTACTTCAGCAACCATCTTGGCAGCCACACTGCCCTCAGCAACTTCATCAACAGACATGCCCCCTCCTGGGGCCACCACACTGGGTCAACAACATCAACAACCGGCTTGCCCACCGAGGGGTCCACAGCCACATCCACACATGCACTATCATCACCCACCACTGGGGATTCAACAACCATGGAATTAAAGAGGATGTTCAAATCCTTACCTTGAACGAACTCACCGGAGTAGCCGGAGCAACTTCCTCGCCAGCGACCTCCACCGCGGTCTCCACGGCGCTTGTCGCCGGAACCTCTTCAGTCTGTTTCGCGACCACCTCCTGGGCCACGACAACCTCTGCTGGTTGTTCGGTCACCACCTGAGCCGTGACGGTTTCCTCCTCCGCCGCTTGGATCTGTGGATTTGTGGCGTCGTCGGCCACGGTGTTGGATGCTTCGGTGTTGGAGTTTGTTGATGCCATTTGGGATGTCGGAAATTTGAAGTGCGTCGGAGTCGATTTCGGAGAGATGTGAGATTTTGCAAAATTTGAATTTTGAAATCCCCTTTCCAAAACCCTAAATCCCTTTTCTGCAATCAATGAGACCCTTGGACAAAACTGTTGAGTTTTCAATGCCTTGTCTAATCGTCACGTCCCTTCGCCTCACACCTCTTTCCAAGACCATTAATTGAAGTACACATCCCCACCTGCTTCTGTAAAGTTACTGTTGCACTGACTTCCCTGGTCACATACCTCATGCTTCTCTGGAGGTTCCTGAACCCAGTCACTGCCCTGAACAAGAGAATGCAAATCCAATACCTTCCAAAGACTACACAAGGGACGTTGTGATGACTTGGCTGAACCCAAAGGGTTATAAGATATCTGTACATCACAACTGAAGTCACTCACAACTCACCTCTTAGTGAATTTTTCATCAAGTCCCTCAGTGTGTATGGCTAGGGTGGCTAATGTACACTTCCTTCATGAGGTTTGGGATCAAGATCCGGAAGGTACGGCTAGAAAGGAAATCAGCACCAAAATATGACATTTTCATGTTTAATCAAGAAGTAATGCATGCAATCAATCTATCACACATAGACAAAATCACATACTTAGGCTTATAAGCATAACTAACTACCTTACTCTAACCAATCATGGAAGAAAAGTTAGGAGTACCTCACTAGGTAGAGATCATGCCAAGAGCCATTCTGAACTTCTCGAACGGTTCCCTGCTCAGGGCCTTGGTGAAAATATCAGCCACTTGCTCCTCGTCCTACATGACTCCATGCACACAAGTCCCTTCTCTACACAATCCCGAATAAAGTGATGTCTAATTTCAATGTGCTTCATCCTACTATGGTGAGTTGGATTCTTAGCAACAATTATAGCACTTGTATTATCACAATATATAGGAATTTTATCAAAGAAAAGATTGAAGTCACTTAGCTGGTTCCTCAGCCATAGGAGCTGTGCACAACAGGACCCTGCAGCAACATACTCGGCCTCCGTAGTAGAAGAGCTACTGAGTTCTGCTTCTTAGATCCCCAAGATACTAAGCAGAGCCCAGATATTGTGCCATCCCTGATGTGGACTTTCTATCAGCTCGGTCCCAGCATAGTCTGCATCGGTATATCCCTCCAATGTCAGGGACTTGAACCTCGGATACCACAGAACCAGGTTCCTCGTTCCCTTCAAGTACCTCAGAATCCTCTTCACAGCCTTCACGTGTGATTCCCTGGGATCTGACTGATACCTGGCACAAACACAGACACTAAACATTATATCAGGACGACTAGCAGTAAGATAGAGTAATGAACCTATCATGCCCCTGTATAGCGTAGGATCTGTTGGGAGAGCTCTCGTCCCTGGACATTAAGTCGCTGGTAGAGCTTGGAGTAGTCGAGGGCTTTGATGTCTCAAGCCATACTTCTTGACTACCTCGGTCAGGTACTTCTCTTGGTGTATCTTGGTTCCTGACTCTCCCTGACTTATCTGAAGTCCCAGAAAGTATGTGAGTTCCCCCACCATACTCATCTCAAATTCACTCTCCATAAGTTGAGTGAACTTCTTGACTAGGTCCTTACTAGTCGATCCGAAGACTATATCATCCACATAGACTTGCACCACCAAGAGATGTTTCTCCGTCCTTAGAAGAAACAAGTCTTATCCACGGCTCCACGTTCATATCCATGAACTATGAGAAAGTCTGACAACCTCTCGTACCATGCTCTAGGTGCTTGCTTTAATCCATAAAGCGCCTTGTCCAGGACATATACCTGTCCGGATGATCAGGGTCTTCAAACCCTGGAGTCTGCTTCACATATACCTCCTCCTTGAGGTACCCGTTCAAGAACGCCGTCTTCACGTCCATCTGATGGAGCTTGAATCCATACTGAACTGATAGGCAATTGAGCAGAGCAATCTGATAGCTTCTAGTCTTGCTACCGGTGCGAAGGTCTCATCGTAGTCGATGCCTTCCTGTTGATTGTACCCTTGCACAACCAACCGAGCCTTGTTCCTCACAACAAGTCCCTGCTCATCCTTCTTGTTCCTGAAGACCCATCGAGTCCCTATCACCTTCCTGTCTGGTCTAGGTACAAGTCTCCAACTTTGTTCCTCTCGAACTGATGCAATTCCTCATGCATCGCTTGAACCCAATCGGGGTCCTTGAGTGCCTCCTGAACCGTCTTAGGTTCCATCAGGGACACGAACGCGGTCTGAACCCGTTCTCCTTGATGCAGCATAACAATAGAAGTCTTGAAGTCTCCTGTTTGGTTGACTAACCCGAGCACTTCTCCTCTGTGGAACACCTCTCCTAAGGTCTCCATCTCATTGTTATCTCCCTGAGGTCCCTGATCTGGTTCAAGTACCTCCTGCGGATCTTCATGCAACTGATCTTGCACAAGTCCCTCATCATGGACTGGATCCTCATCAATACCATCAAGTACTGGATTCCCATCGACACCTTCCTGTGCCTCATCGATACCCTCTTGTACCGGACCCTCTGTGTCTTCAGCATCTGGCCGTGTGTAAACACAAAGACTTCTGGGTTCCTGACCCTTGATCGTTGCCAGGGTCATGAACCTCAGCAGGGTTCCTTGGCATGACATTCTCGTCAAAAACCACATGTACACTCTCTTCGACTGATCTAGTCCTCTTGATGTACACCTTGTAGGCTCTACTATGCATTGAGTACCCTACAAATATTCCTTCTTCGCTTCTTGCATCAAACTTCCCAAGTTGATGTTTCCCATTGTCATGAACGAAGCATCGACACCCGAATACCCTCAAGTGTGATATAGAAGGTCTTCTGCCCTTCAACAACTCATACGAGTCTTGTTCAGAAGTGGCCTCAAGTAGGCCCTGTTCAACACATAGCACGCGTGCTCATGGCCTCTGCCCAAAATCTCTTTGGCAGTCCACTCTCAAGCAACAAGGTCCTGGTCATATCTTCCAGGGTCCTGTTCTTCGCTCAACTACCCCATTCTGCTGTGGAGTCCTTGGAGCTGAAAAGTTGTGATGAACACCCTGACTAGCACACCAGCTGATGAATTGTGCGTTGTCAAACTCAGTACCATGATCGATCTGATGCTTCTGAGTTTCTTAACAAGTGAAGTCTCTACTTCCTTTGCCCAGGTTCCGAACCGATCAAATACCTCAGTCTTTGAAGATATAAAAATCGTCCATGTAAACCTTGAATAATCATCAACCAAGACGAACACATACTTGTTCCCTCCGATTGATTGAGTCCTCATTGGTCCGCATAAGTCCATATGCACCAATTCCAAGGGACTGCTGGTACTCACAACCTTCTTTGGCTTGAATGAGGTCCTTGTCTGCTTTCCTCTTGTACAGGGTACACATACCTCGTCAGGTACCTGACCAAGTTCTGGAAGGCCTCGAACAAGATCCAACCTCTGAAGTTTCTGCATCAACTTCCGATTCACATGACCAAGACGTCTATGCCAAAGGTTTGAGTTGTCTGCCCTAGATGACAAACAGAGGTACTCATCCGGATCCCAACTTGGATCGGTCTTGTATACCCCATTATCAACCGTGCCTTTGAGAAGAATCTTACCTGTGCTAAGAGACTTAACAAAACACCCATTAGATGTGAAAACAACCTTGTTGTTTCCTCCTTGACAAAGTTGATAAACACTAAGTAAATCAAATTTAGATTATGAACCAAGTTCACATTATCAATGCTAACCTTTTCCGATAAGCTTACCATACCGGTACCAAAGATCTCACCCTTGCTCTTGTTTCCAAAGGTAATAGAGCCCCCTGGATGCTGCTGCAGTGAAGAGAAATAGTCCATTTGACCTGTCATGTGGCTTGCACCCGCTGTCCACATATACCAGGGACCTGTTCCAGTACCAGTCCCTCTCTTCACCTGCACACAAACAATCAGTTCTTACGAACCCAAACGAGCTTTGCCTCTTTGGGTTTCTTCTTAGAAACAGAACCAACACAAACAATAGGGTTAGAAACATTAGCATCAGCTTTGACATCCTTGTCAATCCGGGTTGACGTCCCTCGCTTGAACAACCAGGGTCCTGAACCTCAGTTTGGAAGCTTTCCGACACTTGTTCTTCAAATGTCCCTCCTTTCCACATTGGAAACAGATCTTCTTCCCTTTGAAGTTCTCCTTTCTTGAACTCAGCAATCTTCTTCTTTCGATGGTTGAAGTCGATCCTTGCTGGTTCGCGACCCTGAGCATTCTTTGCCCATATACGGTATCCCTTACCATATGTCCTAGCCTTGTCTTGAAGGTCCACCTTGACATGTGGAGTACTCCTAGGCTCACCAGCTTGTGGAGCTCTCTTCAGTATGGTTACCTCACCATAACCGAGTCCGGGTCTTGACTTTTTTGTTCCCTGAACATCAGTCTTTACCCTTGCAGCAGGTTCACGACCCTGCTTAGCTTGACCAGGTCCGCGACTAAGTTCGCAACCCTGTCTTCTGTTGAGTTCAGTCTCAAGCTGCCTAATCCTGGCATCTTTCTCAACAAGCTGAGCATCTTGCTTAGCAATCACATTAGACAACTCATAATATTTATCATGAAAGCCTCTAATAATATTAATAGATCGGTACGTGATTCAAAAGTAGATGACTTAGAGGTATTCGTTACCTCCTTGGATGAGGATGATGAGGATCCACCTCTGGCCATAAGACATGTGGTCCTCTTGAAGGTCTTGACCTCACATTGGCTATCCAGGTCACTGTCTTCCTCGGAGTCCCCCCAAGCAGCGATCATGGCCTTGTTGTCCTTCGGTCTCTCACCGTGAGGTCTTTCCTTGTTGTTAGCTTGATCCACTTTTTCTTTCTGCAATCCTTAGCAAAATGTCCTTTTCTGCCACAGTAGAAACACTCATCATCCATTGTTGCAGTCTTTTCTGACGTTGGGTCTTTGAGTTCCCTGGATTCGGTTTCAGGGTCATGACCTTCATCGCATCCGTCAGAAGTTTTTCATCCCTTTCCTTCTTTCTTTCACCAGAACCTTTGTTGAACTTCTTCCATTTGGAGTTCTTCTGGTTCTTTCCCTTCTCGGAGACCAAGGCAATCTGTTTCCGGATTTTGAGGTTCGCGACCCTCTAGCTTCATTTCTCAATGAGCATGTCGCTCTCCAGCTTAGAGACCAGTCCTCTAGGTCATCTCTTAGTATCAGCAATGAAGCTAAGGTCCTTGATATGTCATCCCACTCCGGTGACAATCCTTGAAGGAAATGATGGGTGATCTCCCATGTCTCGTATTCCTTTCCAAGCCTTGACAAGGTAGCCAAGCATCCTTGAAACCTTGAGTGATGCCCATGTATCGACTCATCCTTGTTTTGACGAAGACTCCTGTACTTCGTCTGTGCAGTGAGGATCCTGTTCTCTGACGTCCCCCGAACCATCATATATCTCTCAGGCATCCCAGACCTCAGACGGGTCTTTGTAGATGATGACCTTCTCTAGATCACCAGGTTCCAAAGCAGCATGCAGAACCTTCATGGCTTGAGCGTTCTTCTGAAGCTTCTTGAAGTCCTCAGTGTGTAGAGAGCCCTCGGCTTCTCTTTGGTCTGGTCTTCATCATCCATGATGAGCTGACGACCCTGCTCAATGATCTGCCATACCTCGCCATCTAAAGCAAGGACGTGTTCCTCGAACCGAATCGCCCAAGAGTCATACTCTCCCGGTTTGAGCTTTGGAGGGTTGAGAACGAATCACCATGACATACCTGCAAACTAACCAAGAATCTAGAGCACAGGGCTCTGATACCAATTGAAGGACCGTGGTTAGTGTATCTAGGGACTCAGGAACTGTTAGGGACCTGATCCCAGACTGCAGGGACTTCACAAAGTATACACGCAGCGGAAATGATGTCGAATGATTTCTTTATTAAATCAATCGACTATACAAAACAATAGTTTGTACTATGTAACAACAACAAAAGCTATTACAACACAAAAGTCAGCTTACCCAGGGTCAGTACCCTGTTCGTGACTTCCAGAGACGCTACCTTCACACGATTCCCCCTGAATCTGTTGTAGCTCTCTCACACCAAGGATCTGGGTTCTGATGCACTTCAGCCTTACACAGAACACCCTTGGTTGCTCCTGAGATCCCTCGCACTGCTGCTGGGATGTCCTCCTGCCACCAGGTCCTTCAGACCTTCAACTCCAAGCTTATCTCCTTGATGCACTTTAGCCTTACACAAGAAGATCTTCAACTCACTTGAATCACTCTCTAGATTCTTGAGTTGTGCTTGAGTTTCGAATGGGAGGGAGAGTTCAAAATGGTTCATCCTTCTGCATTTTGAATAGAGACCCACGTGCAGGGTCTTGTCTCTGTCCGATGGCACTGTTCACTTTGTGCTTTCGGCTGGCCCTCCTATTGTCCATAGGTGCAGCATGGTCTCCAATATCTCCAAGATATTCACGAGTTCCAAGGTCGGCTAGATTGGTACTTTTGCAGCAGCTTTTCTCTTTCCAGCTCTGCTGTCCTTCACGTGATCTGCTGTGTCCTCAGGTCCCTGAATGCTAATCCCAGGTACTTGATCCGATCAAGTCCTTCGTGATTATCAAGTCCTTCTGTCCATTTCTCAGGTACATCAACCTGAACACTTCACTCAAGACATCAAATGAATGCTGTCATCATCAAAACATGGGTTTGAAGATCCTTTGAGTTCACAAGAGGTATCCGAACCTCAAAACCCTCTTGAGGGATGTGAACCTCAGGATCTAACAACCTAGATACATGATTAACTTATGTAACTACATAATTCTTGCTTTGTTCAGGTAAATCCTTAGTTTGTTTGTACACTTACATGTGACTAGTTAGTTCTATTTTTTTAGTCACCGAGTTCTACGTTTTAATCAACATCAAAGTGGGTGTCGAGTTTTCTAAACCGGGGAAATCATTCGGTAGAATGGTCAACTCTTCTGGTGGGCTTGACCAAGGGCAGTTTTCACTAGTTCTTTGGAAGAGAGCTTTCAAGGATGCTTCATGCTTGTGACAGGCTCTGCCCTATTCGAGCAGCTGGACATGAGTGTGGCTGCTTTCCAGTGCTGGCCAAATTGGTAAAGTGAACTTTGCATTGAGCCTCAATATTTAGTTTACTTAACTAGATGGCTATAATACTTCTATTTCTTAAAAAGTAAAAACTTAGAAATAGAAATGTTCTATAATACACTTTCCATCCCATATTTAGGTTATGGAGCAATGTGTCGCGAGATTGGACGTAGCGATGTTTAATGCTATTCTTCGTGAATCTGATGATGACATCCCGACAGATCCTGTATCTGATCCCATAAGTGACCCAAGAGTCCTCCCCATTCAAGCTGGTAAATCCAGCTTCGGAGCTAGTGTACGACTGAAGAATGTATTAAACTATACTGATGCTTAGCATTCATGTTATTTAGTATCGGTTCTTATTCTGATCTTTAAGCTTCTGAATACATTTATTAAGTCATATGAAGTGTCATGTAATTTACTATAAAATCGTAGTTGATGTACATAAGAATACAAGAAAATATAATGAAGTAACAGTTCTTCATTTCATCTTCCCTAAGCTTCCGAGCTTCTATACACTGCGTTTCTACATGGTATCAGGGCACAACTGACGTTCTTGGTTAGTTTTTGCTCCTCTTATTTTATTTTAGTTTGGTAACAAATAATACCAAATTTTGAGTTTTGTTATGGCGAGTGCTCCGGATGATAATTTATCAAGTGTGTCTCGTACACCAAATGTCAACAATATCTCCATTTCGGATGATCCTTTTTTCGTCAACAATAATGAGATTACAGGGTACTTCCCTGGTGAGTGATGTTCTTGTTGGAAGACAAAACTTTGTTCCATGGAAGAAGTCCATGGAAATAGCTTTGTCAGCTAGGTCAAAACTCGGATTTATTAAAGGACAATATTCGAGGCTTACTGATCCTTTGATGTTGTTGCGATGGCAAAGGTGCAATGATGTCATAATGTCTTGGTTGATTAGTTCAGTATCCAAAAATATTGTTGGTCAAATTTTACATTCTAAGGATGTTGTATCTGCATGGAACAATCTACAATTGAGATATGCAGGATCTATTATCGCTAGAAAGTATGCACTCAAAAAGGAAATCGCAAACATGATGCAAGGAGAAATGGATGTTGCAAGCTACTTTGAAAAGCTTGTTAATCTTTGGGAAGAGCTGGATTCAGTAAGTACAATGAGAATTTGTGACATCAATAATAATTGTGAAAATTGCAGGGAAAATGCAAAACAAAAAAGAGGAGGACCGCACAATGCAATTTTTAATGGGATTAAACGAGAATCATGCACACATAAAGACACACATTCTAGCATTAAGAGAGATGCCAAGTATAGATGTGACATACGACATGGTGTCGCAAGACGAAACACAGAAGTTTGCGACTCAATTACCTAGTACGGAAGTATCAGCAATGTATGCACAAGGCAATCCTAACCACCATAGACAAATCAGTCAAGTGAGGAACAATCATGGTAAATCTAAGTCCAAGCTCTTCTGTAGCCATTGTCAAATGCCCGGTCACACCAAAGAAAGATGATATTTACTTGTCGGTTTCCCTCCTGGTCATATTGTCAAATGCCCGGTCACACCAAAGAAAGATGATATTTACTTGTCGGTTTCCCTCCTGGTCATAAGTTTTATAAAGGAACTATTGGTCAAAATAGTACAACAAATAAAACATATGCTAATAAGAGAATCAGTGCTAATAATGTTGTGAGTAATTTTCAGGAGACATGTAAGGATACAAACAAGCCGCTGAGTACTTGCAATTCTTCTACTCAATTAACTGATGATCAGGTGAATCGTTTGCTTGCATTATTAAAGACCGAAGATGCTAATGAGACCACTAATCATATCCAAATGGCAGGTATATGTCACTCATTAAAAATTCTATTAATAATAATTCATGGATCATTGATAGCGGCGCTACGGATCATTTTGTGAGTAATCTGAATTTATTATTTGATATCCAACAACTATCAGACCCATGCCATATTGTGCTTCCAAATGGTCAAACTACATCCATGACTCATTCTGGAAAATGTTTGTTGGACCAAAGCTTGATCTTGGAAAATGTCTTATATGCCCCTACTTTCCATTTTAATTTGCTCTTGTTAGCAAATTAATTTCAACCTCTCACTACACCATTTTACCCCTAATGCAACGAAAACGATAGTTTGTCGCATAAAAATAACGTTACATAAGTATCATGTGACGTTAATAATATGTTACATAAAAAGTCGTTGCATAAAGTCACTTATGCAACAAAAATCAATACAACCGATTCTTTTATGTGGCATCTGTTGGAAAATATTACAAATACTAATTTAACAAAAATAAGAATTTTGCAAAAAGCATCTTATGTCACATTTGAAAATGCCACAATGATGTGTTGCTGCATAAATCTTATCTAAGCGACATATCTTATTGCAAGAGTGGTGACACGTTGCATAAACTCTAAACCCTGAACCCTAAACTCTAAACCCTGAACCCTAAACCCTAAACCCTAAACTATACCAACCCTAAATCATAAATCATAGACAAACATATTGGAATAACTTTTGTTACACCTAATTTTTTATTTGAACTAGTCATTTAGATTGCAAGATAGAAACAACTTTCAATAATGACTTGCAGGTGAGACTCACAAAACTTTAAGCAAGTGCATCTAATAGTCATCAATAACTTATTTTGATGAGTACGATTTCATTTATTTTCAGAATAGCAATGGATCACTATTAATAATTCAAGATCTTTATTTATACACGGTAGCATGTCAAAGCAAGCATGATGGTTAGGTTTTTTGGTCTAGCAGTTTACATGCTTTGGAAGTTAGATCACCGTATTAATCAAAAAATTGGAGACCTCTAGCTCTTGTAATTAACTAAATTTATAGATAATATATAGTTAAACATAAAACATGATGATTGTTTTCATTCTACGTTTGTGATTTAAGAAATTTTGTTTGTTGTTTTAATATTTTTGAAATAATAAATCACTATGTGTTTACACACTTGTCAATTTTTTGTTTTTAGAGCCAAAATTTCATCTTTGGTGTGTTACCAAATATTTGGAGGGAATATGAAAATATTGGGGGCAATGTGAAAATATTAAAAAGTGTGGTCAAAATAAAATCTTAAAGACTCTAAACCCTAGTTGCTTGTTGTTTGCCTCTCGCCGCTTGCCGTCTGCTCTTTGCCTCAACATATTTCAATTTCAAGCTTCATTTCAATTTTCATCAGATGAAGCTTCCTACATACTACCTCCTTCCTCAACATACTTGAACCCTAAACCTCCTCTTCTTTCAATTTCAACATTTGATTCTGCTAAGGCTTTTATGATCTCTGAAGTTAGATTGTTGCTCCACCTCAGTGGACTTAGGTTTGTTGCTCTTAACCCGGAAGTGGTGGATATGATTGTGATTAATATTCTAAATGAGTTATTTGCAATCTGTCACATTACAAATACAAATATGTAAATGCAGATCTACAAAGCTCAAAGGAATGCCGTATTATGCGCCTCAGCAGTCCGGCTGTACTAGTATACCATCCTTACATAATCATCCAACGTTAATAATTTGCTTCAACTATTTATATTGTTCATAATCTATTTTCTTTGTCTTTTAGGTGTATCTTTGGCATCACTAGATACTACAAGCAGCTTCACAATCTTCAAAAGTGGAGAAAAGGTTTAAAGTGGATCAGCTCTTAAGTGAAGGGATCTGCCATTTTATTGTTCATGGTTGTCACTCTTTTCTTAATCATTGAAATTAATTGAAACATTTCTTTGCATATGCGAAATTAATTATTGACCTGCCAACTACTTAATTAGTTTCTTCTAGATTTTTAGGGGACTGTGGGAAGAAGTGTACCTTAGGTGGATTGGACACAGCTCATACGGCGCTGTTCGATTAGTTTTTGGTTGACTACTGCTGATAAATATACTACTTGTTTTGGATTTTACTCAATAATTGTTTTTCTTTGGCAGATGAACAAATAATGTGTTGCAAGGTTAATGGTTTGGTATGTGTGTTGTTCAAGATGAAGAACCTGAGCAGGGAAGAGCTGTGCACATATTTTATCGACAAAGCATGGCCCTATTATTGTCCATTGCAGGGGTGCATGCACTAGTTGCATTCTTAGTCTTGCACTATGATCCTTTAAAACTGTGAACAAGCCTAAATTTCCAAACTTGTATAATCCAAAGTCAAACCTTGTGTGTAAGGAATTTTGTATGCAAGACTTATGTAACTTTTTTTGATATATAAGAAATGCTTTTAAAATATTGTGTTAGTTTCATATAATTTGTTGACGTGTCACTTAAAAATTAGAATTAGGTGTTGCATAATACTATAAATTGGGTGTTGTGTAAATTTTGCTTATGCCACGTTTTCCTTGCAACATAGTTTGTTTGTCTCGTCAGTTATATTTTATGCTACGAACACAAAATTGGTCATGTTGCATAACATCGATGCAACGGAGGTTAAGCGACCTTCACTTATGCAACGACGGGTCGTTGCGTTTCATTTTAAGACACGTTTTTGGACTATAGACAACAAATTTTCTAGCGTTGCATAAGGGGTAAAATGGCGTAGTGTCTGGATGTGCAGTCACTTTTACTGAAAAATCTTGCTTAATTCAGGACCTAGCCAAGAAGATTATCCTACAGACTGGTAATTTGGTGAAAGGATTATACTATTTGAAAGCGTCTCCAAGTGCATCGCCAAACCTAAGTGCTGGAATGTCTGTTATTAAAAATAATGAGAGTGAACTTTGGCATCAAAGATTGGGGCATATGTCACCTGATAGAATGCAAAAGTTATTTGATTGTTCAAAGTTGCAAGTCAAACTCAATAAATTTCATTGCGCCGTTTGCCCTTTGGCTAAGCAGACTAGATTACCTTTTACACAAAGTAATCATGTCTCTACTCGCATGTTTGAACTCATTCATGCCGATGTTTGGGGTCCGTTTAATACACCAACTGTGAATGGGGCAAGATATTTCTTAACGATTGTCGATGATTTTACTCGAAGTACTTGGACATTTTTGATGAAACAAAAATCAGAGGTGACCAGTTTGGTTATAAAATTCTTTGCCATGATTTGTACTCAGTTTGAATCAAACATCAAAATTTTCAGATCAGATAACGGCTCTGAATTTTTCAACCAAACATTAAAATCATTTTTTTCAAGTAAAGAGTGTTTACAACAGAGCAGTTGTAATTATACTCCTCAACAAAATGGGATTGTTGAGCGTAAACATAGACACATTTTGGACATTGCCAGGTCTCTTAGAATACAATCAAATGTGCCTAAATCTTTTTGGGGTGACTGTATACTTACTGCAACATATATAGTCAATCGACTTCCCGCGCCACTATTAGACTGGAAGTCTCCATTTGAGCTTCTCTTCGGAAAGCCACCCATAATAAATCATCTCAAAGTATTTGGTTGCTTGTGTTATGCGAGGACTTATGCACATAATAGAGATAAGTTGGATCCAAGGTCTTCTCCTTGTGTCTTTCTTGGATATCCATATGGCCAAAAAGGATATAAAATATTTTGTCTCAAAACTCATCATTTCTTAATAAGTCGTGATGTGATATTCATGGAGGATATATTCCCTTACCAAAAAATGCCCTCATCAATGCCAATCTCAGAATATTTACCTATTCCTATTCCGAACCCTACACCCCATGAAGATTATTATTTTAATGATAATATTTACGGTCAAACTTCCACTAATAATGAGGACCCTCCTGGATCCACTCATCAGGATCATCATGATTCACATCAAACTATTCCATCACCAAATTCAACTATTCAACCCACTACAGTTCAGCCCGTTTCTGGTCAAAGCCCAACTTCAATATTACCTAGGCGTTCATCTCGGCCTCACTCTAAACCCTATTGGCAACATGATTACGTTTGCTCTTCCACTCGCAAAAGAACATCACCTCATCCTATTGACAAATTTGTGAGCTATACGAGATGCACTGAATCACATTCTCAATTTCTACTTAATGTCTCTTCATTCAGAGAACCATCATCATACAATCAAGCCAAAACGGATCCAAAATGGCAGCATGCTATGGATTTAGAAGTTGAGGCTTTGGAGCAAAATTCAACTTGGGACATTGTCGATCTTCCGATTGGAAAAACGGCCATAGATTGTAAATGGGTTTATAAAAAAAAACTACGTTCTGACGGTACAATAGAGCGTCACAAAGCTCGCCTGGTAGCTAAGGGCTTCACCCAAGTCGAAGGTGTTGATTATCAAGAAACTTTTGCTCCTGTTGTCAAGATGACAACTGTTCGTTGCGTTTTAGCCATTGCTGCATCTCGTAATTGGCCGCTGTATCAAATGGATGTTAACAACGCTTTTCTGCATGGCAATCTTGATGAAGAAGTTTTTATGAAATTACCTCCAGGATATTATTCTACAGCTAAAGCATCAGGTAAGGTTTGCAAATTACGTAAAAGTATATATGGATTAAAGCAAGCTAGTCGTCAGTGGTTTGCTCGTTTTAGTGACGCTTTGCTACATTTTGGCTTTGTCCAAAGCCTCTCTGACTACTCATTATTTACCTTAAAGCGTGGCGATCAATTCATCATCCTTTTGGTGTACGTTGATGATGTGGTACTTACGGGCACTTCTCGTTCTCTCATTGATGAAGTTAAGTCATTTATTCATGATCAGTTTATCTAAAATACTTTCTCGGCATTGAAGTTGCTCGTTCATCTACTGGTATTTTTTTTAAATCAACGTAAGTACGCATTAGAGTTACTTGCTGATCATCAAATGTTGGATTGTAAGCCATCTAAATCACCAATGGAGGTGAAGTGTAAATTTGCACATTCAATTGATGAACCTCTCTCAGATGTGTTGCCTTATCGCCAACTTCTTGGACGCCTAATTTATTTAACCATCACTAGACCAGATCTTGCTCACTCGATACATCTTTTGAGTCAGTTTCTGCAAAATCCAACATCATCACATTTAAAAGCAGCCTATCGTATCTTGCGATATGTCAAGTCAGCTCCGGGGCAAGGTCTATTTTTTCCGGCGAATTCAGATCTTCGGTTACGTGGATATTTAACTATCACCGGTTATTGTGTTACTCTTGGTTCGGCATTGATATCTTGGAAATCAAAAAAGCAACATGTTATTTCTCGATCATCAGCTGAGTCTGAATACCGTTCTATGGCAGCCACATGTTGTGAGCTTGTGTGGTTAGTTGGACTTCTCCGTGACTTGGGATTGCAAGTTTCCACTCCGATTCCATTATTTTGTGATAACACAGCGGCAATTCACATTTCAAATAATCCTGTCTTTCACGAACGGACGAAGCATATAGAATTGGACTGTCACTTTATTCGGCATTATGTAACATCCAAGCTTATTATGCCGCTTCACATTCGTACATCGGATCAACCAGCGGATATGTTCACCAAATCTCTTCCTGCAGATCAACTTCTCAAGCATTGTCACAAGCTGGAGATTTTAAATTTGCTCCACTCTCCAGCTTGAAGGGGGGTATTAAACTATACTGATGCTTAGCATTCATGTTATTTAGTATCGGTTCTTATTCTGATCTTTAAGCTTCTGAATACATTTATTAAGTCATATGAAGTGTCATGTAATTTACTATAAAATCGTAGTTGATGTACATAAGAATACAAGAAAATATAATGAAGTAACAGTTCTTCATTTCATCTTCCCTAAGCTTCCGAGCTTCTATACACTGCGTTTCTACAGAATGTGGTAAGCATTTTTGGCTCATTTTGTGTATTAAATGTATGGAGCTGGTCGGTTTAATGTGTTGGCAATCGATGGCTTATAATTTGATAGTTGGAGCTTTTAAAATTTTAATCCTAGGCTTCCAGCGCATTTGGTATCTATAGTTATCAACATCCTCAATGAAAATCACCTGTACTGACTTGTAAGCTCAGTTGACAAAAGATTAGCTTTGGATTGTCATACATACTGGTTACTCCTTCGATCAAATGGCTTTCATATTCCCCCTCCAGACTCCTCACTAACTTTATGTCATCATCCAATTTTTCATATCTGAGAGCATTGTAGTACATGACTTATTCACTAGTTTTGATATGTAACAGATTGGAAACTGGTCAAGAATGTTTAGTGAGGTATTTGGCATAGATGAAGATGACTCCATTGTGGATGACGATGACCAAGTTAGAGTTGAAGACCAGCCGGATATGTCATTTAGGTCTTTTAATCTTTTGAATTCCCTGAGTGACCTCTTGATGCTTCCAAAAGACATGCTTATAAGTAAATCCATCAGAGAAGAGGTCAGTTCTCAGTTTAAGCACCAATGTTATTCTGGTTTCTGCAAAATATTTTATTTTCTAACTTTTTCTAAACTGTGCATTTTGTGGTTCAAGATATGTCCTGCTTTTGGACCCCAGTTGATCAAAAGAATTCTGGACACATACGTCCCTGATGAGTTCTGTCCTGATCCAGTTGTAGGCATTAAAAAAAGTGCTAAAAAATAAAGATAAATAATCATTTGAATTAATATTAAATTTTAATTCATTTTAATTATTTTGTATAATTGGGCCACAAACAAGCCCATAAGTCAAGCTCAGCCCAATAAGGATTTTTTCCTTATAAATAGAAGACTCCAGTTCATTTGAAGGATCCTGAAAAATTCAAAAGAAAACTTCTCTGAGAAAACCCTAGCTGCAAGCAGTCATCAAGTACACAGCGTAC
>QZGG01003403.1:0-24115 GCA_006409495.1 Sedum album | reverse complement strand
AGTCATGTTCAAAGTTATTCATAAGCATTAGAGATTCATCAAATCCCTATCATAAGGAAACTACTCACTCATCTCGAGTGATAATGCAAACATGTTCAAACGATTGTAAGTAAAACGATTGTAAATAAAACAAGAGTAAAGTTTAGAAATTCTCAGTGATTGATGATCCACGGTCGAGCTCCAAGCTGCTGCAATATCCTCGTTATCTCGAGTACAAAATCTGGTTGTATAATTCAAACTATCTTCCGAGCTCTTCTCGGTTCCTTCTTCTTCTTCACTTGGTTTACTAGACTTCAATCAATCTCAATCACTTTACTAGGGTTTTCGGCCCCCTAGGCAGCTCGGGCAGCAGTAGCCAATCTTCTTTGAACCTCTTGTGATGCTTATATAGTGAAGTGTAATCACAAGGGTCGAGTGAATGAAAGGTCTTGCCTTAATTTCTAATCATAAATGGCCGAGTAAATGGGAAGTCTTCCTTATCCACTTGTGTTAAATGATCGAGTAAGTGGAAGGTCTTCCTTATCTTCTTGTATTAACTCTTGTATTAAATGGTCGAGTGAATGAAGAGAATCCATACGAAGGGTCTTGGTCACGTGACAACTTGCTCGAGCAGTGTGTCCTCTTGGTCGAGTAACATGAGTCTTTGGCTGTTTTAGCTCGGGTCAAGTACTTTAGTGCATTCGGTCTAAGAATTGCAGAAATGCTTCCAAATATGTCTGATTTAGGCCAAATTCACGTGCTTTTCCTCATATTTCCATTTATGCTCCTTCGTAAGGCTGGAATCGTGCTTTTGACCTGAAACATCAATCAAAGTATCAAAAGTAATATATTTTACGTTCAAATCATATGAAATAAGCATGAAAGTAGGGGCTTAAAATAGACATTTCTTACACTGATCAAATACCCCACACTTAATCCTTGTTCGTCCCGAACAAGTATTAAGCTTATTTTTTACTCTTGAGATTTCTAAAGTTATTCTAATCCTAGTTCACTGTCGTAGAAAATCACGAATGCATTTAGCATATGCATTAATCCTTTAAACCTCTAGGCTGCCCTAGCGGACGAGTTTTAGTCTCGTGAGAGTTTTCAGATAACGGAATACTCACAAATCCTAAAAAGCACATCATCCATTTATCGTGTTCATTTACATAACTAGTCAATTCAACAAACATTCTTTTGCATCATTCTTTAATCAAAAACACTTCAAAGTATAACTTGATTTGTCCTTTCTCTCCATTCCCAACTTACACCGAAAATCACAAAGTCAAACACAATTTTCAAGAGGAGTTTCACCGAACCAATCACCTATGCTAGCAAGGGCTAGTCCATAAGGTCAAGGTCAAGAATTCTTGCCCAAGAATTAGACTACACGTCGTAATCCATAAGAGTAGAGGAATTCCGGATGATTACCACATATTTCATGAATTTTTCTCTCAAAAGCATGTCATGCCTACGTACATAAGTACAAGGATCGTCCCTAAGCAATTCTCAATGGTTATCACTCGGCAGCTTCACTCGAATCGCCACATTATTTAGGCAATAGCAAGGACTTAAGTGGGGAAACAATATATTCTCTCTTTTTATATATTTTTTCTTCTAATTTTTTATCAAGGCAGATACTTTCAAGGGGGAAATAAATTTTATTTTCTTTCCTAACCCTCGGCAAATGCTCGACTTTATCGGACAACCCCACACTTAAGACTTGACTAGATGCCAAAATATTAACTCGAGTGTTACAACAAATGCACCATATACTACGAGATATGCTTAAGTCACCTAAAGGCAATACAATAGCTTTATGAAATACTATCCATGTTTTGTTCAAAAATTTTCCTCTATGAAATTGGATAAAACTTTACTTTTCTCAAGGTGTTATGACAAAAATTTCTAAGAAAAATCAAACTAGGCAAGCTCTTATGTTGAGTCACAAGAGATAAATTTTCTATCGTGAAATCGTTCAATTCAAAAATTTCAATTCATGAGTTTCTCAGCAAACATTTTTAATCTAAGTGCTCGATCTTGTTTAGCATGTATAATTGACATTTTTCAACGTGTTTTTCATTTAAATAGTAGGATGTATGCAAATTTTGAAAAGTATGCAATGTATATATCATGAAAATTTGTATGCATACTACTCCCCACCCCACACTTAAAAATTTGCTTAGTCCCTAAGCAATAAATTAAGATTAAGGTGTAGAGATACTTAGCTGGTTGTCGAGTATATCGTTCTTGACATTATTCTTCGTATCTTGACTTTCCAATGCGCTGCACATCTACCATTCTTGCAATGCTAACAAAGATTTGTCTTTATATAACAAACAAAGCAAAACATGATAGATAATTAGTTAAAATGTTCAAACAAGTGCAAATGTCAAGTACTCGATCAATCTTTTCTAGTTGTGAAAGTTGGTTGTGTTGATTGTTTGTTTGGGAGATATCAGGTGTTTCTAAGGATTCGGACGTTGTTTCGTTGTTAGACCTATTCGTCGTCACCTACGTTATCTTCTGCATCTACGAATTCTTCATCTTCTTGAACGTTTTCTTCAGTCGAGTGATGCAATATCGGTCTAGGTGGTGATCGGTATCCTTCACACGAGGTGTGAGTGAATAATGTCCTCATCATTTTTCCTTGCCAAATAGCCATGTCGGTGTACCAACTAGTGATGTCCCTTTGCCATGCAATCATATTCCTAGAATTCCTTAAAAGCTCATCAAGGGAATTGGTCTCGGGTGGTGGTGAGTCGTGACTAATATCATCTTTGTCCTCGTTTTCGGGTAAGATAATAATATCTCCTCCGCTGAGTTTTATCTTCTTAACAAGTCCACGACTTAGTAGCTCAACCTCTCCTAGTACTTGTTTCAGCAATGCTTTTATTGGGTCGAGTGAAAATCCTACATGCTTAGCAAGCATGGTATCAAAATGTCCTCCACCAATATATAATCCTTTGAATGACCTCAAGAGACATTCTTCAAGTGTTCGAGTGATGCAAGTGAGCATATTGAACGGAAGATCCTCGTGCATACAACATATTATATCCAAATCATCCTTGTTCACGAATCTTCCCTTATCACTACGAAGGTAAAGGCAAGTAGCTATAAGACGATGTATAAACTTCCATTCCGAACTTCTAATCTTTGTAGCCGTGCTACCCGACTTATAATCCATACTACCGTTTGTGATTTCTCTCCAAACTATGTTCCTCATAATCTTAGTGATCGCTAAACATGGTTTGCAATGTTCCAAACCAAAAGCAATTCTTAATTCATCACTAGAGAGAACAAAGTCCTTGTTTCCCAAACGAAATTTCCATTCTTTCACAACTTCTATCTTGTGTCTTCTTAACTCGACCACTCGCCATTTGCTCTTAACCGAATAAACAAATTCGCGCACTACCTTTTCGTACACACCCGGATCATCACCAAACACAAATCCTAATCCATGGTTCTTAAACCTCGGTTCAATCTTATCAAAAATCAACACCACTTTGTCTAGAAATTCAATGTCCGGAAATTAAGGAGTAAGAACTTTGAAATTCCGAAGCTTCTTTTCCCTTACTTTCATCTCCGAATCTAGTCTAATTTGTGCATTGAACGGATAGGGAGTAGATTCAACTAAAGAGGGGTCGTTACCATCAATAGGTCGAGTTGTGCTCGAGTCGGCCGGGTGAGGGTTCTCTTCCGGTCGAGTGACTTCCAATCTTTGTTTAGAACTTTCTTCTTTTGAAAACTACTTTGCTCTGCTCTTGGTTTTCCATTGGTGTTCTAATTTGTGTAGGATTTGGGATAGGTGAGATTTTGGTTGAGTGAAAACGGCTAAGTGTTTGAATCGGTCGAGTTAGGGTTTTGTTTTGTGTAGTTGGGCTAGGTTTTGTTTAATGTTTAAGGTGATATGGCCCAATGGTTTGATTCGGTCGAGTGAACCAGATGACTCGATCGAATTGAAGAGTGTGATTTCGGTTTAAATGCAGGTTCACTCGATTGAGTGACTTTCTTTGTTGGTCGAGTGGGCTCGGCCAAAATTCAGAATGTTCAAAGTGTTTTAATTCTGAATTATATTTTAGTAACCCTAAAATTTGGTAAGATATAAATTTCTTCTTTATTGAATTTCTAACTTTGTTTTCCAAACAAAGACATCATTATTTGTAGAATAAATAAGGAAATAAGGTTTAATCATTCATCAGACTCGATCTCAATTGGTTCTCCACTAGGCTTGCAAAATTCTTTGATTGTCACCCTACGAACTTCATACCACTCAATACCCGAATTATTTTTCTTAGGCTTCTTGGACCGTGTTTTGCTCGAGGTAGCTTTTTCCTTACCCTTTCCTTTGCTTGTATCATTGAAGTTCCTAACCGAGCGCGCATTCTCGAAAGGGTCTACTTATAGGCAAATTCTAACTTAGCGGGTTGTTTGGTTGGGAATGCTAATTTCCTTAACAAGTTAAAGTCTAATTCTCGGAATTCTGTGTATCTCTCAGGTAGAGTAAATTGGCAAGCGATGGCTATGCTAGTTATCAATGAAGTACAACCCACGTACTGTGTAGAGTAGTATGCCTGCTGCATACCCTTGAACACGGTGGTAAACACATCAAACCAATTGATTGGTTCATCTTGGTCGAGTGCCCACATAATGTTCAAGTCCTCTCGGGTAACTACATCAACAGTTTTGGGTTGGCAATTAATTTTCATAGCAATCAGACGGTGCACGTATTTCCAAACGGGATTCTTGATAGAGGATGGTGAAGGGTAGTCTCCAATGAAGTCTTGGCGGCTAATCTTTCCAAATCTGAATTCTTTGTTGTTCCATAGCCAAGTGACAAAGTCCTCCTTCAGGAAATCCAAGATATATGCTTCTTGTCGAGTCCAATAAAAATCCAAGTCTTGAATTCTGAATTTCCATACTTCATAATCATATGCAAAACCTTCTCCTTCCATAGGTTCAAACGAAGCAATGAACTCATAGACAAGTTCCTTATAGCATTGCTTGTTGAAAACAACATCCACATCGAGTGAAGCTCGGCCAAACATGTCATAAACTTTGGCATTAATGCCAAGGCTTTGCATTTTCTTGTCATGAAGGGCTATCGAGCTCACCAAAGGCTTGAGTCGGTTTTCATCATCAGCTATTCTTTCATAGTTTCGTGCATGGTCTATGTTGTCAAAATTTGGTGGGTAGGATGGGTCATAGGTGTGAACAAACTCAATTTGAGTTCTTCTTTGGGAGGGTGCATTGGTCTTTTTGGCTAGTAGGTTGGATTGAGACATGTTGCTCGAGTATGATGATTCGGTCGAGTTGAATGGTGAATATGCCATGATACTCGATCGGTTTTTATATTAGTCTAATGTATGGTTGCTCTAAGGTCACTCGAGTAGTAACTTTCTTAATAAAGTGTGATAAATATTAGTATATCAAAGGTTTCTAATAATTGAATATTAAATCAAAGATTTAATCAAAGATTTAATATATGGAAGTTATGAATATTTATTAGGGTTACTCGAGATATTCTATTGTTTAGGATAGAATTGGGCTAGGTCCAAAAAGTTCTTAAAAACAACACAAATAAACGACAAAAAGAGACTTTCCTAGCACTCTTCCCACTCGAAGCTTGTTCCTTCGTTCATCTTTTTCTTTCCTTTCCGGTCAGCACGCTTAGGCATTTCCTTGACACAAACCCACTCTTTGCTCCTCCTTTTCATCAACGTCATAGTGACCAAACGGGTGGTGTCGAGTGGTCTAAAATCTCCTTTGCCTTTAAACTGAAAGTATGAGCGTTCCGCGAGGCAAGTGATCAAAGATGAGCAGCCGAGTGCTTTGCTCTTTTCCTTGGGGTTGATCATCTTCTTGAAGCGCTCGGTGAAGACATAAAACCAATCAATGGAGTCTCCTCGCTCCATGAAGTACATTAAATCTAAGTCTTCCCGAGATACTCGAGCACCTTGGTCAACCGAGTGTTGATGTTCGTAGAAATGATCGATGGATGTATTTCCATACTCCATCCGTTAGGCACTTGGGTGAGCAATTGGGTCATACTCGCGCATACCGGTTAGCTTCTCCATAATTCCAACCTCATCTCATCCGTACAAAATGGAATAACACCTCCGGGAGAGAACCATTCTCCATCCATATACTCCTCCTCCTTGAAAACTTGCGTGTTAATCTCAAACTCCCACGACACACATTCATTCTCATTATAAAACGGTTCAAAGCTTGAGAAGAACTCGACCACAAGGTTGTGATGTGTCGGTTGTCCCATCAAATATTCCCACTCGATCAAGCTGGCATTGATAAATATGTTGTCAACAATCTCATAAATTCCAAGCTCAATCATAGTAGGTTTGTGAGGTGCAACCGAGCTTACCACTTCTTTCTTGCTCGAGCCACAAAAGTCTTGAGTAATCCGCGGCTCTTGAAATGGCTTCCTAAAGCTAAGTTCCCCACACGGGTTGAAAACCGTCCATCTCCTTGCGAGGGTCTTTGTTCTTCCCATGCTAGATCCTTGGCCGCTCGACATTGTTGAATTGAATTGAAAGATTGGGGGTCGGTCGAGTGAATCGGTGGCTTTGGATTTAGGTTTTGAGAGTGAAGGTGAAGCGGTCGAGTAGGTAGAGTGAAGGTGGTCGAGTGATGTTTTAGGGTTTTCTAAATTGGACCGATTTCCAAATTTAATTGGTAGAGTTGGTCCAACGGTTGGATTCTTGATAATTTTTTTGATCTTTGTATTTTGTATTTTTGAATTTTGTTTTTGGGTGGTGTGATTCGGTCGAGTAAGATTTTTACTCGATCGAATGAGGGGGGATTAAATCATTTAAATGATTTAATTTAAGTTTTTATGGTCGACTCAATTCGGTCGAGTAAGAATCTTACTCGATCGAATGAAATAGGAATTCATTTAAATTGTTTAATCTATATTAATTTGGGTGACGTGACTCGGTCGAGTTGGTGGTTTACTCGATCGAGTGAAAGAATTTATCCCCGGAATTTTCCCAAATAATATTCTACCCCACACTTGCATTTTTCCTAATCTAGAAAGCAATAAAGTGCGGAAAAATAAATGCGGAAAAATAAATACTTACTGGCCTAGATTAACGTCCTGGCAAGGACGTAGCCGTGTCTTCATATAAAGAAACACACTCGAGAAGTCCTTTGCTAGGATCCCTTCTCGAGAGGATATGCTCCACTTCTTAGTTATCCGACCTCATAGAGATGAGTTGCTCTACTAGATAGCATTGGTCTCCAGCATGATAAATCTTCAGTCTATGTCCGTTGACCTTAAATGTGTTTCCTTTTGTAATAATTCCACGTGTCCGTCGTCAAAAACTTTAGATATCTTGAATGGTCCGGACCACTTGGAACGTAATTTTCCCGGAAATAATCTCAACCTGTGTTGTAGAGTAGCACTTCGTCTCCTACTGTGAATCTCTTCTCAATGATTTTCTTATCGTGCCACTTTTTTGTTTTCTCTTTGTAGACTTCGCGCTTTCATAGGCGTTTAGGCGTATCTCCTCGAGTTCATGTATTGAAGAATACGGTGTTCCCTGCAGCTCTATATCGAAATTCATCTTCTTGATAGCCCACATGGCTTTGTACTCGATCTCTACCGGCAAGTGACAAGCTTTTCCGAAGATAAGTTTGTATGGAGACATACCAATAGGGGTCTTGTAGGCTGTCCTATAAGCCCATAGTGCGTCATCTAGCTTCGACGCCCATTCCTTCCTTGCACCTGAAATAGTCTTTTCTAAAATAGCTTTGATCTCTCTATTCGAAACTTCTACTTGACCACTGGTTTGGGGATGGTAAGGTGTCGAAATCTTGTGATATACTCCATGTTTTCGAAGCATCTTCTCGAGTTGTTTCTCCTTAAAGTGCGTTCCATTGTCACTAATGATAGTTCGAGGTACACCATATCTGGGAAAATGATCTTCTTAAATAATTTCTTTACGGACTTGGCATCGCATGTGGGTGTGGCTATGGCTTCTATCCACTTAGACACATAGTCAACCGCTACTAGAATGTACTTGTTTCCGTAAGATGAAGGAAAAGGTCCCATGAAGTCAATTCCCCATACATCAAAAATTTCTACTTCGAGTATACCCTTCTGAGGCATCTGATCTCTCCTCGAGATGTTTCCCGATCTTTGGCAAGCGTCGCACGATTGAACATACTTATGAGCATCTTAAAAATAGTTGGCCAAGAGCGACTGTTTTGGATGTGGATCCGTGTCCTCCCGAGAATGAAGAATGACATTCGCGTAAGATTCTATGTTGATCTTTTTCTGCTACACACGTACGATATATGCCATCGACTCCTAACTTATAAAGATAAGGTTCGTCCCAATAGTATCGAGTAGCGTCTCGGAGAAATTTCTTCTTTTGTGCATACGTGATTTCTGGTGGTAGTTCCACAAACAAGATAGTTCACAAAATCTGCGTACCAAGGGTCTTTGTTGAGCTGAGTCTATGGAGAGCAAGTATTCTCCTAGGAATGAATCCTTGATAGGGTCTCCACTTCCTTTATCTCTAAGGTAGTCTCGAGTCTAGATAAATGGTCGGCTACTACGTTCTCGACTCCTTTCTTGTCTCTGATCTCTATGTCGAACTCTTGCAATAAAAGGATCCATCTAATAAGTCTTGGTTTTGCGTCCTTTTTGTTCATCAATATTTGAGTGCTGCGTGATCCGAGTAAACAATGGTCTTTGATCCAACGAGGTATTGTCTGAATTTTTCGAATGCGTAAACTACCGCTAACATCTCCTTCTCGGTTGTGGTGTAGTTTTCTTGGTTGCATCGAGTGCCTTGCTCGTGTATTGAATGACATGAAGACGTTTATCAACTCTCTGTCCGAGGCATGCTCCAATCGCTCCGTCGCTTGCATCGCACATTAGTTCGAACGGTAAATCCCAATTTGGTGCTCGAACGATCGGGGCGGTTGTGAGTAACTTCTTTAACGTCTCGAACGCTTCATGACATTTATCATCGAACACGAACTTAACATCGTTAGCGAGAAGGTTTGTGAGTGGTTTTGCTATCTTCGAGAAGTCTTTGATAAATCTTCTGTAGAATCCGGCGTGTCCGAGAAAGCTTCTAATACCTCGTACATCCTTAGGCGGGGAGCTTCTCGATCACCTCGATCTTGGCTTTGTCGACTTCTATTCCTCGTTTTGAAACTAGTGTCCGAGCACTATTCCTTCTTGAACCATAAAATGACATTTCTCCCAGTTTAGAACTAGGTCCATCTCAATGCATCGAGCTAGAACTTTGGATAGTTCGATAAACAATCGTCAAACGAGTCCCGTAAACTGAAAAATCATCCATAAAAACTTCCATAGTCTTCTCGAGGTACTCGGAGAAAATGGACATCATACACCGTTGAAAAGTTCCCGGAGCGTTGCATAACCCAAAAGGCATTCTTCTATACGCGAACGTTCCATATGGACATGTGAACGTGGTCTTCTCTTGATCCTCGGGGTGGATAGGTATTTGGAAAAATCCACTATACCCGTCGAGGAAACAAAAGTACTCGTGCCCGGAAAGTCTTTCTAACATTTGATCCACGAATGGAATAGGGAAATGGTCTTTTTTAGTTGCTTTATTAAGTTTTCTATAATCGACACACATCCTATATCCGGTTACGGTTCTAGTGGGGATTAATTCATCATTTTCATTTTTAACTACGGTTAATCCTCCTTTCTTTGGAACGACGTGGATTGGGCTAACCCAATCTGAATCGGGGATCGAGTATATGATTCCTGCATCTCTAAGTTTTGTTATTTCTTTCAGAACAACTTCACCTAATTTGGGATTTAGTCTCCTAAGAAACTCCCTAGATGGTTTTGCGTCATCGCATAAACGAATCCTATGCATGCATACGTCGGGACTAATTCCTTTTAAATCATCTATAGAGTGTCCTATAGCATCTTTATGTGTACGTAAAACATGCATGAGTTTCATAGTTTCATCTTGATTTAGCAAAGCACTTATGATTACGGCGAAAATTTTTCTGAAACTAAAAATTCGTACCTTAGATTTGGTGGAAGAGGTTTCAATTCCTGACCAAATTCATTACCTTTGCTCGAGTTGCTTATGATTGTAATTCCTGCTGTAATTCTGCTCGGTCAAATTCTGCTCGACCGAAAATGACTCGGTCGAGTACTCGGTTTCATCCATGAGATTCGACATTTTTCATCTTCTTTCCTTCACTTTCAAGAATGTTAGCGCGGAAATATAACTATATCACTATTTGAAACATTAGCATCAAACAAATCACAATCCAAAGAACAAGTAGGTGCTTTCATCATTTTAGAAAGATAAAATTTTACCTTGTCCTCACCTAGGTCCAACTCGATTGAACCATCGCCACAATTTATCAATGCCTTGACTGTGTTTAAAAATGGTCTTCCCATAATAACAGGAATTTCGGCATAAGGGTTATCATCCATTTCTAACACATAAAAATCCACAGGAACATAGAATTCTCCAATTTTAACAGGCATATCTTCTAACACACCAATTGGTACTCGTTTAGACCTATCAGCTAGTCTAAGAATTAAAGTGGTGCTAGAAAGTTCTCCTATTCCTAATTTTTCATATAAGATAAATGGCATTATGGAAACTCCTGCTCCTAGATCACATAAGGCATCATCAATATTTATATCTCCTACGACGATCGGTATAGTGAATGAACCATAATCTTTTTGTTTCTTAGGCATCTTACGTTGTATTACGGCACTAGAATTAGGTCCTAAGGCAACATGGTCTACATCACATAATTCACGACGATGAGTTATAATATCTTTTAAGAATTTAGCATAGGTGGGCATTTGAGAAATTACCTCTGAAAATGGTAGAGTGATGCTAAGCTTTCCGAGAATTTCAGCAAACTTCTTGAATGCGGCTGTTTCTTTTACCTTCTTTTGTCTGTTTGGGAATGGAAGTGGTGGAACGTAAGGTGGTGGTGCTACGTAAGGCGGCTCACTTTCCTTGTCCGTGGCTTCCTCTTCCTGCTCGGGCTGCTGAGTGTTACTCGGTTCATCTTGCTCGGCTGAATTTGTTGTGCTTTCTTTGGTCTTGGTCCTTCAAGCTCCTTACCACTCTTCAAAGTGATAGCGCTTACGTCGGTTGAGTTTATTTCGGGTTGAGAAGGAAGTTTTCCGGGATTCCTTGAATGCGTTGAAGCGAATTGCGCAAACTGTGTCTCAAGCATCTTCTGTTCGGCTTTTCCTTGTTTGATTTCTGCGAATATATTCTGAATGTCTTTGCTCTGTTGTGCTTGAGTAGCTATCATCTGAGTCATTAGTTGCGCTAAGGTAGGTTCCTCGGATTTCTTGTCTTCCTTCCTTTGGTTGAAATTTGATTTGTGCTCGGGCCGTAGTTCTGACTCGAGGCTTGGTTGCTCGGGTAGTCTCCTCTAGCTTGGTCTCGTGTAGTATTGAGACTTACCTGGGCTTAGGTTATTATACCCTTGAGTAGGGTATGGTGGTTTCGAATCTGAGTAGAATCTAGTCTGCCTTTGTTGAGGGGGTACGTAGGATCCTTGTCCTCGAGCTATGTAGCTAACGTCTTCTCCTCCTTTAGGTCCGTAACTTCTTCAGCGTGCTCGCTAACCTCGTAAACGTTTCGATTGTGTTTTCTTCTTATCTAAGTTAAGGTTAGAAAGGGCTTGCACTAAAGAGTTAACGGTTTTTGAAAGGTTATTAAAGTCGGCTTTCGTGACTGAATTCGTACTCGGCTCAAGTTCCTCCTTCTTTAGATGGTTTCGGTCTCCACCCCATTGATGGCTGTTCCATGCGAGTTTCTCTATAACCTTGAATCCTTCGCTCGCGGGTAGTCCCATGATGCTTCCTCCGCTTCCTTGATCCATGCGTAATCGCTATTCTCGTCCATTCCATCGTAGAACATCGACAACAATTCCCATTTGTTATATCCATGATGAGGACATTCGCGTTGAAGTCCTTTGAATCGTTCGTACGCTTCATAAAAAGATTCATTGTTGCCTTGCACAAATTTATTAATTCTATCCCTAATACGTTTTACCTTTGCAGGGGGAAAGTATTGGTTTACGAAAGCTTGGGCTAAGGCGTCCCATGTCTTGAATGTGTTGGCTCGTGTCCTTGAAGCCAATCTTTCGCTCCATCGGTTAAAGAAAATGGAAATAGCTTCATGTAAACTATTTCTAGGTACTCCTGCAAATTTATACGTACGGCAATTCAGTAAAATTATTAAGATGAACGTGAGGGTTACCGTATCCGTCGAATGATTCACTCTTGATCATTTGGATGAGTCCTCCTCGAAGTTCAAAGTCATATCCTTCTTCATTGGAATGCGAATGGGAGAATCATAACTTCCAATGGTTGGAGTTATGTAATACTCGGCTGGTTGCTCGACCTCAGCCCCTGCTCGAGCTGCTCCTTGCGGTCGAGTAAGATTTTCCATATTTGGTCGAGTGAGTGATTTGTTCTCGGTTTCTTCGGTATTGTCCAAGGAAATTCCACGAAGTTGGTTAAAGGTCTAGAAGATCTCGAAGAGCTAGAACTTGAATTTGTGACGTCCACTTGCACCTTTTTCTTCGCTTTAGAGTTTGATTGCATTCACCTACAAAAAGATGAATTTTAGTAATAGCTAGAAAAATAAGCAAATGAAAGTTTTATTATTACTACTTTTTTTTTTTTTTTTTTTATTTATTTATTTACGATTTCGAGTGACTCGAAATCTAGAACTAAAAATTAAACTAGTGAAAGATTTTAAAAACTAAAAACTAAACACCGTTCCCCGGCAACGGCGCCATTTTGACGCATGCATATAGATGATAATATTCCAACACGCAACTCAAAAGAATTTATAGAACTAGGGGTGACCTAGTGTCGAACCCAAGGGAACAGTGGAGTCAAGTTATATTTCAAACTCGATTACTAGATTTTAGTCTTACACTAGCTTTCAATTTAGTTCTTAAGTGTTTTATTTATTTCAAAGGCAATATTATTTATTCAAGGCAATTAAGGCAATATTTAAAGAAAAGGTTTGTTATCAAATATTAAAAACTATGACAAGGATGAGAATCCTCCACTAATACTTATGGTTTCACTCAAACAAGATATATAAATCCTCACTCTCGAATGTTGATTTATATTATAGTTATGAATTTCCTTCTTGATGACAATTTAATCTAGAACATAGTTATATGATAATATAAATCCTCACTCTCGAATGTTGGATTTATATTATAGAATTTAGACTGAGTAGCATTAGCATACGAATCCTCACTCTCGAATGTTGGATTCGCACGTAAACATCTACTCAACTAGTTTCATTCCTCTCGTGTTTTCACTATTGTCAAATACGCTTATTAATACATTCATGCACCAAATATACTCGCTGCTCTCGCTTTGCTAATATACTCGATCTAATGGTTGTATTGATTCCAAAATATCTAAGTTCACCTCTCGGTCCTTCCCTAGATATACTACTCCGACCTACACTTCTAGATGTTTTGTCAGGACACCTATTTTATGAAGATTAAGCTCGGGTATGATTCAACACACGCAATTGTCATACAAGAATTGATTCATATAAATTAAATAATCATGTTCTAGTTATTCATAAGCATTAGAGATTCATCAAATCCCTATCATAAGGAAACTACTCACTCATCTCGAGTGATAATGCAAACATGTTCAAACGATTGTAAAGTAAAACGATTGTAAATAAACCAAGAGTAAAGTTTAGAAATTTCTCAGTGATTGATAATCCACGGTCGAGCTCCAATGCTGCTGCTATTCTCCTCGTTATCTCGAGTACAAAACTTCTATAATCCACACGGTCTTCCAATCTCTCTCGGGTATCTTCTTCTTCTTCACTTGGTTTACTCGACTAGACTCAATCACTTTATTATTGTTTCAGCCCCCTTAGGTAGCTCGGGCAGCAGCAGCCAACCTTCTTCAAACCTCTTGTGATGCTTATATAGTGTAGATCAATCCAAGGGTCGAGTGAATGAAAGGTCTTGCTTTAACTCCTAATCATAAATGGCCGAGTAAATGGGAAGTCTTCCTTATCCACTTATATTAAATGATCGAGTAAGTGGAAGGTCTTCCTTATCTTCTTGTATTAAATCACTCGAGTTAATGGAGATAATCCATACGAAGAGTCTTGATCACGTGAAGACTTACGAGAGCAGTGTATTTACTCCAGTCGAGTAACATGAGTCTTGGCTGTTTTAGCTCGAGTAAGGTACTTTAATGCACTCGGTCTAAGAATTGCAGAAATGCTCCAAATTATGTCTGATTTAGGCCGAATTCACGTGCTTTTCCTCATATTTCCATTTATGCTCCTTCGTAAGGCTGGAATCGTGCTTTTGACCTGAAACATCAATCAAAGTATCAAAAGTAATATATTTTACATTATAATCATATGAAATAAGCATGAAAGTACGGGCTTAAAATAGACATTTCTAACACTCATCAATTATCACTTCTAATAGTGTAATATAGCATTACATAACGATTAAACATTCACTTGAAAGTTCGAATCAAGTTTGCTTCACTTTGAAGCAAAGTGCTAGTGTACTCCAAAGTTTGTCTTTAAAGCCTGCATGAACATGATAAATGAGTGGATTGTATAACTAATCACTTCATTATCACTTCTAATAGTGTAATATAGCATTACTCAACGATTAAACATTCACTTGAAAGTTCGACTCAAGTTTGCTTCACTTTGAAGCAAAGTGCTAGTGTACTCTAAAGTTCGTCTTTAAAGCCTTCACGAACATGATAAATGAGTCGACTGTATGACTTATCACTTCATTATAACTTCTAATAGTGTAATAGAGCATAACTCAACAATTAATCATTCACTTGAAAGTTCGAATCAAGTTTGATTAACTTTGAAGCAAAGTGCTAGTGTACTCTAAAGTTCGCCTTTAAAGCCTTCACGAACATGATAAAGGCAAACTTTATAGTACACTAGGACTTGGCTTCAAAGTGAAGCAAACTTGAGTTGAACTTTCAAGTGAATGTTTAATCGTTGAGTTATGCTCTATTAAACCATTAGAAGTGATAATGAAGTGATTAGTCATACAGTCGACTCATTTATCATGTTCGTAAAGGCTTTAAAGACGAACTTTAGAGTACACTAGCACTTTGCTTCAAAGTTAAGGAAACTTGATTCGAACTTTCAAGTGAATGATTAATCGTTGAGTTATGCTCTATTACACTATTAGAAGTGATAATGAAGTGATAAGTCATACAGTCGACTCATTTATCATGTTCGTGAAGGCTTTAAAGACGAACTTTAGAGTACACTAGCACTTTGCTTCAAAGTGAAGCAAACTTGAGTCGAACTTTCAAGTTAATGATTAATCGTTGAGTTATGCTCTATTACACTATTAGAAGTGATAATGAAGTGATAAGTCATACAGTCGACTCATATATCATGTTCGTGAAGGCTTTAAAGACGAACTTTAGAATGCACTAGCACTTTGCTTCAAAGTGAAGTAAACTTGAGTCGAGCTTTCAAGTGAATGTTTAATCGTTGTATGACTAGCACTTTCATATGCACTTTGAATTATGCCTTTACGAACATGATAAATTATACGTGTTTAATGCAATTTCACAAACTTCTAGTGTTTAATGCCTTTACGAAATTGATAAATGAGTCATATTATATGACTAATCACTTCATTATCACTTTGAATAGTGTATTAAGCATAACTCAACAATTAAAAATTCAATTGAAGGTTCGAATCAAGTTTGCTTCACGTGTAAGCAAAGTGCTAGTGTACTCTAAAGTAATATTGACTTGAAGCGAACTTGAGTCGAACTTTCAAGTTAAAGATTAATTATTGAGTTATGCTATATTACACTATTAGAAAAGATAATGAAGTGATAAGTCATACAGTCGACTCATTTATCATGTTAGTGAACGCTTTAAAGACGAACTTTAGAGTACACTAGCACTTTGCTTCAAAGTTAAGCAAACTTGATTCGAACTTTCCAGTGAATGATTAATGAGTGAGTTATGCTCTATTACACTATTAGAAGTGATAATGAAGTGATAAGTCATACAGTCGACTCATTTATCATGTTCGTGAAGGCTTTAAAGACGAACTTTGGAGTACACTAGCACTTTGCTTCAAAGTGAAGCAAACTTTATTCGAACTTTCAAGTGAATGATTAATTGTTGAGTTATGCTCTATTACACTATTAGAAGTGATAATGAAAGGATTAGTCATACAGTCGACTCATTTATCATGTTCGTAAAGGCTTTAAACACGAACTTTAGAGTACAGTAGCACTTTGCTTCAAAGTGAAGCAAACTTGATTCGAACTTGATAATGAATGATTAATTTTTGAGTTATGCTCTATTACTCTATTAGAAGTTTCATGTTCGTGAAGGCTTTAAAGACGAACTTTAGAGTACACTAGCACTTTGCTTCAAAGTGAAGCAACCTTGAGTCGAACTTTCAAGTGAATGTTTAATCGTTATGTAATGCTATATTACACTATTAGAAGTGATAATGAATTGATTAGTCATACAATCGACTCATTTATCATGTTCGTAAAGGCTTTGAAGACAAACTTTGGAGTACACTAGCACTTTGCTTCAAAGTGAAGCAAACTTGATTCGAACATTCAGATGAATGTTTAATCATTATGTAATGCTATATTACACTATTAGAAGTGATAATGTAGTGATAAGTCATACAATCGACTCATTTATATAAAATTTAATGATTTAGTTATACGAACTTTAGAGTACACTAGCACTTTGCTTCAAAGTTAAGCAAACTTGAGTCAAACTTTCAATTGAATGTTTATTCATTGAGTAATGCTATATTACACAATTAGAAGTGATAATGAAGTGATTAGTCATACAATCGACTCATTTATCATATTCGTAAAGGCTTTAAAGACGAACTTTAGAGTACACTAACACTTTGCTTCAAAGTTAAGCAAACTTGATTCAAACTTTCAAGTGAATGATTAATCATTGAGTTATGCTCTATTACACTATTAGAAGTGATAATGAAGTGATAAGTCATACAGTCGACTCATTTATCATGTTCGTGAAGGCTTTAAAGACGAATTTTAGAGTACACTAGCACTTTGCTTCAAAGTGAAGCAAACTTGAGTCGAACTTTCAAGTGAATGTTTAATCGTTATGTAATGCTATATTACACTATTATAAGTGATAATGAAGTGATTAGTCATACAATCGACTCATTTATCATGTTCGTGAAGGCTTTAAACACGAACTTTAGAGTACACTAGCACTTTGCTTCAAAGTGAAGCAAATTTGATTCGAACTTTCAAGTGAATGTTTAATCGTTATGTAATGCTATATTACACTATTAGAAGTGATAATGTAGTGATTAGTCATACAATCGACTCATTTATCATGTTCGTAAAGGCTTTAAAGACGAACTTTATAATACACTAGCACTTTGCTTCAAAGTGAAGCAAACTTGAGTCGAACTTTCAAGTGAATGTTTAATCATTGAGTTATGCTATATTACACTATTAGAAGTGATAATGAAGTGATTAGTCATACAATCGACTCATTTATCATGTTCGTAAAGGCTTTAATACGAACTTTAGAGTACACTAGCACTTTGCTTCATAGTGAAGCAAACTTGATTCGAACTTTCAAGTGAATAGTTTAATCGCTGAGTTATACTATATTACACTATTAAAAGGGATAATAAAGTGATTATTCATACAATCGACTCTTTTATCATGTTCGTAAAGGCTTTAAACAAGAACTTTAGAGTACACTTGCACTTTGCTTCAAAATTAAGCAAACTTGATTCGAACTTTCAAGTGAATCGTTTAATCGTTGAGTTATGCTATATTACACTATTAGAAGTGATAATAAAGTGATTAGTCGTACATTTGACTCATTTATCATGTTCGTAAAGGCTTTAAAGACGAATTTTAGAGTACACTAGCACTTTGCTTCAAAGTGAAGCAAACTTGAGTCGAAGTTTCAAGTGAATGTTTAATCATTGAGTTATGCTACACTATTAGAAGTCATAGTGAAGTGATAAGTCATACAGTCGACTCATTTATCATGTTCGTGAAGGCTTTAAAGGCGAACTTTAGAGTACACTAGCACTTTGCTTCAAAGTGAAGCAAACTTGAGTGGAACTTTCAAATGAATGTTTAATCGTTATGTTATGCTATAATACACTATTATAAGTGATAATAAAGGAATTAGTCATACAATCGACTCATTTATTATGTTCGTAAAGGCTTTAGAGACGTACTTCAGAGTACATGACGAGCACGTCGTTGAGTGCTGCAAATTTATCCCGACTCTCCTTACTAGTATCGGCAAGCTGGGGTCGAATCCACAGGGAACGGTGGAAGTCTCTTTCAGTCTACAAACTAAGAATTGGGGTTGTGAGTAAAAAGTACGAAGAAAAGACAGAAACTGGTGCGCAAGTACCACTGGCGCACAAACAGACAGTAAGTGAAGAAGATGTAATTAACTATGCAAGAGATGATCTCGGTTCAGATTTATCACTATGAATTTCTATGTTTATCCTCGGTCACTAATGATACATGACATGCTGTTCACGTAGGTTAAGGTCCTGTCACAGCTTAATAACCTACACATACATTCCGGTCAAGGTCCGTATGATATTATTATTCAATCTAGTCTAGTTCAATAACGAATCCGGTCAAGGTAGTTATGCCTATTCTAGTGTTACTCCTATCATTCACAGTCACGTACTTCTGATAGTTTAACTATAGATAAAGATTCTACAACTAAGTCTGCGGTGCAAGGCTTCGCTTAATTGTCTAACCTAATTATCATGCAATTGAGCGGAATAATAATACTAAACTTAATCATAAATTAAGAACAAGACCTCAAAACATATTATTCATAGATCAAATCCAAACCGAGTTCAGTGAGTTTAGCTACTCATACTGAATGAATACATCTCAAGTATAATTAAATAACAACTAAATAACAAGACAAATCTGTAGTGTGCGTCGCAGTCTCGCGTGACAGCTTGCGCGCACGGATCGGAGTTCTGCTCTGAGCCGTCTGGTCTCTTCTGCGTGCTTTGTGATCCAAATCTTTGTATTTATAGCCTTGCCTCCTAGGGTTTCCACGAATATTTAGGCAAGGATATCTGTAGGAAATCATCTATATCTCTAAAATCAGCTTAGGAAATATTAAATCTCCAAAACTGAACTTAGAAATATTTCTCGCGCGTGATGACGTCATCGTCCCGAATATCTCGCTATCTGCTGACGTCACCGTTTTGCTGTCTGCTGCGCGTCCTTCACTCGCGCGCCATGTTGCTCGCGCGCCAGTGGCCATTCGTTGATTGTCTTTGCCTTGTTATCTTTTTGCACGAGATTCAGCCTCCTTGTTGCGTTTTTGTTCTAACTCTTCTTTAAGACCTGAAATACAAAACTACACCAAAAGCGTAATCTTATACCATAATATGTTAGAATAAAAGCAGTGTAAAGGACATAAAATAGCGTACAACTGCACTCTATCAAATCCCCCACACTTACTCTTGTTCGTCCCTGAACAAGTCGGCTTCCTTACCTCTTGTGTAATGCACGCGTGAATGTTGGACTTACTGCGCCACCTGTGCGCCACTCTCACAACCTGCGCACTTGTGATCATACAACACAAAACTGATTAAGTAATTAATTCAAACCTTGTGTTACCTCTCTTGTGGAATGCATATCAATTGGATGATTGGGAGATAGTCCTTTTAAGCACCGGTCACCGAATTCTTCTTGATTGCGATTGCATGGTTATTCGTTCGCTTTCTTGGTACGTGATTGATCCGCGTCTTAGGGTTTCTGAGCTTACGTCTTTGACGCTTACTGTTTCTCGGACAGATTGATAACCTTTGTTGCACAATTTCTTCTTTTCATTGTTTCGGCCTTTTGAGCTTTAACTTTGAATTGAATACTTCTTTCTGGTCCGGATCTTATTCTTCCCTAGAACGCTTTTCCAATCATGGCCTTCGGATAGCAGCTATGGAACCACGCCCCGCTCTCGCTTCTGATCAGTCGCGCGCAAGTCAGGCCACGCGTTTGCAACCGCGCGCCCCTTCCTGAGCAACTAACTTCCACGAAGACGGTCTGTTTTCCCGTCTCGTCACGCTGGTAGGGTTTCGCCTTCGGCATCTGCGTGACTGAGCTTGCTCTTATTCCTTTGACCGCGAAGTACCAACCTCCACGAATACTCATAACCATGCAACCGATCCTCAAGCTTCGTTCGATCGACTGCTTCTCTAGGACTTTTCTATCAACTCCACATCCCTCGTTATTCCACTCAAGAGATACACAAAATTTGAAAAAATTACCAAAAATCAGAATATGTCATATAAGCACAAAATACCTCAGGTGCGCGAGTACGCAAACAGGTCGCGCACGCCAATGCTTCTCGCGCGCAATTACCTCTTGAGATGTGTTCATATTCGGTTTGGTTAAACGAAACTAAAAACGAAAAATTTATCCTAAAAAACGAAAAAATTCCTACTCCTAAGATAGTACTACTGCCCCCCCACACTTAAACAAAAACGTGTCCTCACGTTATGCACAAGTGAAAGAAACAATAGTAATGCACGGGTTACCTCCCGGAAGTGCCGTGGTTTAACGTCGCTGGCTCGACAGTACCTGGTATGGTCAATGCCTAGGTATTTCTTCCATGTTCGATTGGGCTGACGCGTGGGTGCGTGTGGCTGATGGTTCATGTGTGTGTTCGCCTGACTCCCCTGGTGTTGAAAGGTCGTATTCTTGTGCTTGCGGAATAGGCCCTGAAAGGTACTGCTTAATTCGCTGACCGTTCACCTTGAAGCGATGATGATCCTTCTCATCTTCGAGTTCAACAGCTCCGTATGCAAAGATTTTTGTGATGGTGAAGGGTCCGGTCCACCTACTCCGCAACTTCCCTGGCATGATCTTCAAACGGGATGAGAACAACAAAACCTTATCACCAATGTTGAAAGAACGACGAAGAATAAACTTATCGTGATATATCTTGGTGCGCAACTTATAGTCGCGCGTACTGTCATATGCGTCTGCGCGCAGTTCTTCCAGCTCGTTTAGTCCAACATTCTCTCTCGTTGTGCACTATCCAGATCCAAATTGCATGCGCGCAAAGCCCAGTATGCCTTATGTTCTAATTCTACTGGAAGGTGCATGCTTTTCCGTAAACTAACCGGAATGGGGAGGTGCCGATTGGGGTCTTGAAAGCTGTCCGATATGCCCAGAGTGCGTCATCCAGACGAAGGCTCCAATCTTTGCGCGTTGGCTTACCATCTTTCGAGTATGCGCTTGATTTCTCTGTTGGAGATTTCAGCTTGGCCGTTTGTTTGAGGATGGTAAGCCGTGGAAGTTCTATGCTGGACCCCGTAGTGTTTGAGTACCTGTGCACCAACCTGTTACAAAAATGCGTTCCTTGGTCACTGATCAGTGCCTTGGGTACACCATAACGGCAGAAAACGTTAGTGCGCAAGAAGTCATAGTAACAGTTTTAGCATCATCTTTTCGTGTAGCCTTGGCTTCAACCCATTTAGATACATAGTCTACAGCTACAAGAATGTATTCAAATCCAAATGAAGGAGGGAAGGGCCCATGAAGTCAATTCCCCATAAATCGAACACCTCATCTACCATGATAGGCATCTGAGGCATCTCGTTGCGCGCCGATATGTTACCTGCGCGCTGACACCTATCGCAACTTTTGCAGTGCGCGTATGAGTCTCTGAACACATGTGGCCAATAAAACCAGAATCTAAATTTTCCTACTAGTTCGTTTAGGACCAAAGTGGCCTCCACATGCATGTTCATGACAAAAGGCTATAACTGACTCTATTTCATGATCAGGAATACAACGTCTGAGTATTTGATCCGGACCTATTCTAAATAAGTACGGATCATCCCATAGGTATAGTCTAGCGTCATGTTTCAATCGGAGCTGTTGCGGTTTGTTAAAAGTAGGGGAACTTACCAGAACCAGGTAGTTCACAATGTGTGCGTACCATGGTACCTTACCCTGTACGTCATTATATGCTCGTCTGGAAATGTCTCTTGATGATTCCTTGATCCTCCTCCCTGACTATTCGACTAAGGTGATCTGCTACTGTGTTATCCGAGCCCTTTTTGTCTTGATCTCAATGTTGAATTCCTGCAAAAGCAACAACCAACGCATGAGTCTCGGCTTAGTTTCTTTCTTGGACATTAAGTACCTAGTGCGGCGTGATCCGTGAATATGATGACTTTGGCCCCTAATATGTATGCACGGAATTTCTCAGGGCAAACACAATGGCGAGTAACTCTTTTCCGTGGTGGTGTATTCCGCTGCGCTGGATCCAGTGTGCGCGAGGCATAGTAGATGGCGTGTGGTTTCTTATCCTTGCGCTGACCAGTACTGCGCCAACAGCATAATCGCTGCGTCACACATCAATTCGAATGGTATGCTCCATCTGGCGCCTGTAGTACTGGCGCGCTAGTCAGTGCGCGCTTCAGTGCGTCAAACGCTGCGCGACAGGCATCTGTAAAGTCAAACACTACATCCTTTTGCAGGAGGTTAGACAATGGGGTAGATATTTTAGAAAAATCTTGAATGAACGTCTGTAGAATCCAGCATGCCCTAAAAAAGATTTGATCTCTCTAACATTAGTGGGGTATGGCAAGCTAGTAATAAGATCAATTTTTGCTTTGTCTACCTTTAACCCTTCTCTAGAGACAATATGGCCTAGTACTACTCCATGCGTGACCATAAAGTGACACTTTTCATAATTCAAGACTAGGTTCTTAGATATGCAACGTTTCAAGACTTTATCTAAATTTTCCAGACATTCATCAAACGTGTTCCCATGCACAGTAAAGTCGTCCATAAACACCTCAATGCATGAACCCAACATGTCCGAAAATATGCTCATTACTAACCTCTGGAACGTACCTGGCGCGTTGCATAATCCAAAAGACATGCGCCGGAAGGCAAACGTACCGAAAGGGCATGTGAACGTTGTCTTTTCTTGGTCTTCCGCAGCTATGGGAATCTGATTGTAACCTGAAAATCCATCCAAGAAACAGTAATGTGGTTTACCTGCCAATCGGTCAAGCATCTGATCTATAAACGGCAAGGGAAGTGATCCTTGCGCGTCACTGCGTTCAGCTTCCGGTAGTCTATGCACATGCGCCAACCAGTCTGTATCCTCTTGGGCACTAGTTCTCCTGCTGCGTTTTCCTCCACGGTGATTCCACCCTTTTTTGGGACAACATGTATCGGACTTACCCACTTACTATCAGAGATGGGATAAATGATTCCAGCGTCTAGCAGCTTGATGATCTCTTTCTGTACCACCTCCATCATAATAGGGTTAAGTCTTCGTTGGGCATCCCTGCATGGTTTGGCTCCATCTTCAACAGAATTCGATGCATGCATACGTCTGGGACTGATTCCGCGCAAGTCATCCAATGTCCATCCGAGTGCACGCCTGTTGTTGCGCAAGACTTCTACTAGACGCTTCCTGCGCAGGTTCTAGCTGATTCTTTATAATCACCGGCTTAGTCTCATTATCGTCCAAAAACACATACTTCAGTGCTCTGGGAGTTGCTTCAGTGAGATCTTTGATTCCTGTATGTTACGAGAGACAGCCGTGTCAGTAACACATAATTCAGTACTAGAAACAAGATACCTCAGGTCGGCAGCTTCGGTGTTCCTTCTTCTTCGTGCGCTTCTGGTAGTGCGCCAGTGTCTGGCGCGCCTGCTCCTCTTCCACCGCTTCATCGATAATATCCAGTGCGTTTATTGTAGAATCATCAGGTGGAAACTGCATGCCTTGAATATATTGAAGTGTATGACCTCACCATCGACTTCCATGAAAGAGTTCCTTTCCATACGTCGATTCTTGTTCGTGCGGTCATAAAAGGGTCGGCCAAGCAATACTTGAGCAGTGTCGGGAGAGACGTTTCCTTCCATCTCTAACACATAAAAATCTGCTGGAAACACCAATTCTCCTACCCTTACCAGTACATCTTCAACTACACCCACAGGTTGTTTGCAAGACCGGTCCGCTAGTTGGATTGTTAACCCTGCGGGCTTTAGTGGTCCAATGCGGAGAGATGTGTATAAAGAATGGGTAGC
>QZGG01003402.1:0-24140 GCA_006409495.1 Sedum album | reverse complement strand
TCCTTTCTCCAACTGGCTTCGAGGAAGCTTGAGTGCCATCATCCATCTCCACATCTGCATAATACCAAAACACAAAGTTGCATAAGCAAAACAGCTAAACATATATCAGCCACTTCAAAAGGCAAAAGCTAGAAATAGCTGTTAATAAATTACAAGTGCAGCCATTTTAATACCAATGCTGCTCCATATGCACTTCCCAAACAATACAAAATCACATATGGCAAGATCCTTATCTTTAGCGAGAATATACTTATCATGCATACAATGAAGTAAAACTGATGTGAATAAAACACTCCCACTCAATGTTGTTTATCCAATTGAACAAAAAGCTTAAACCTGACACTACTAAAATTATAAAGGAATCAAATTTGTAAACGAAAATACGAAATTTAGAACCGGGACCGGGATTCGGGACTGAAGGCATTACCCGGTCCCGGTCCCGGTACCGAAATTCGGGAAAAATTCGGGATTTTTTAAAACCGGGACCGGTTCCGGTACCGATTTTAAAAGTCCCGAATTTTCGGGACCGGGACCAAAAATGGCAAATATCCCGGTTCCCGGTACCGGTTTCACCCCTAATATGGGCAGATCAGGAGGCCGCCTTTGAGGCCTTGCTAGCTCGGTCACCTCGGCAACAAGCCTCGGCACATGTAGTTGCCTCGACTCATACTTATCCGGAGGGTGCCTCGGGGGCCTTACAAGCGCGCTGTCCGCAATTCCTCGGTAATGGACAGCGTTGTTGAGGGAATCCTCGGCAAGAATAGGCACGAGCTGGCCTTCGAATATCTAGGTCATAACAGGCCCGTCCTTTAGTGGGTCTGTCCCTTAGGCTTAAACCGGAGGCCCATATATAAACAATGCTTCTACCTAAAACTAAACCTCCCTGGGTTGCAAACTTTTTGTGAAGGTATAAAAGTTGCTGTGGCTGAAGGATATGTGAGAAGGTGATTTTTGAAGCAGACTCTGTGCAAGTCTAATCTATTATTCTCAATTATAAAGAGCATGAAAGTGGAATGAGGGACGTAGTTCTTCAGGCGCGGCAATGGCTATTAAGGCATTGTCATTGTGAAGCCCGTGTTGTTAGAAGAGAAGCGAATGGACTAGCGGACTCAATTGCAAAGAAAGCAAGGATGTTACATTTGAATTGGTCATCTTTTTCTGCTTGTCCGTTGTTTATTCAAGGTTTCTTTTAATCTTTGATGGCATGTATCAAAAAAAAACTGAACCTCCTGACTCGAGTACTTGCGCTGCTGCGCCTACACGTAAAAATTTGTGAAAATGCCTACGCATTTGCAGAATTGCAGGTGTCGCACCTCATTTTGATAAATGTAAATAATTAAATACCACTCAATTTTTTTCTTAAAATAAAGATGGTCTAACTCTCGAGGCATTCGAATATTAGGGTTATTAATCCTCATTTCCTTTTATTGTTAGTGAATACCCAATTATACCAACAAGTTTTTCCGGAACTTTTTATATATAATAAATGAGGACTGGGGAAGCTTGGACCATATTAATACGCATAAGAGTAGAGGCCGGGGACCATTGTGATCTGAAATTAAGGATCGATGTGCGGCGTAAATCACATTACCTAACGCTTTCAATTTCATATTTTACAACTCGCAGATGTCCCACATAGACTGTCACAATTAACAACGCCTGAATTTAACTCTATAAGCAGAGGAATCAGTACATTTTTGAACCTTAAAACTCTCTAAAACTCGGAAATCGTTCATTTCATGTTTCATTCCCGACCCGACTTGTCCCATTTCTCAAAAGAGAACAACTGTACAAGTGTATTTCCAGTAAAACCTCAATAATTCTTATCCACTTTCCAGCCTGCCACATAATGTTGCATTTTCCGTATTTTGAAAGTATTTTTTTAGTAAAAATTCCCACTTAATGATAATTCCCTTCCCACTATCCAAATCATGTTTTCCAATGTTCACACATTTCAATTTATTAAAAATAAAACCCAAATTTACTTTCGTGGAGTATTAATTCTTAATCTTCAATAACAACCAGCTGACCCCACGTCCCCACCAACTTTCAATATATTACATTTTACACCATGAAACTCTAACCAATTACAATTCAGTCCCCAATCACTTTCATTCTTCTCAAACTCACAAACTCAAGTCAAACACAGCAGAGAGCAGCTCTAACCTCATCCATGGCGTCAACGCTTCTCCACACCTCGATCTTCGCGCTATTCACCTTAATCCACATTCACTCCCTCTCCGCCTCCGAACACTCAATCTTCCGCGAAGCTCCCGCATTCCGCAATGGAATCGACTGTCCAAATTCCACTATCCACATCGCCATGACACTCGACTCCACCTACCTCCGCGGCTCAATCGCCGCCGTACACTCTATCCTCCGCCACGCTTCATGTCCTGAAAACATCATCCTCCACTTCCTCACCACCACATCCCACCGCCGCTCCGATCTCCAAAGCACAATCCTCTCAACATTCCCTAACCTCATCTTCCACCTCCACCACTTCGATTCCTCAATCGTCTCCTCCAAAATCTCCTCCTCCGTCCGCCGCGCACTCGATCAGCCGCTAAACTACGCTCGCATCTACTTAGCCGAACTCCTCCCTGTAAAAGTCACTCGCATTATCTACTTCGATTCCGACCTCATCTTAGTAGACGACGTCGTTAAGCTTTGGAACTTCGATTTAAAACGCAGCGTTTTGGGCGCGCCTGAGTACTGTCACGCCAACTTCACACACTACTTCACGCCCAAATTCTGGTCAAACCCTAATTTCGTCAAATCGATTTCAAGCAAAAATCCATGCTATTTCAACACGGGTGTGATGGTGATAGATTTGAGGAAATGGAGGGTCGGTAGGTATACGAAAAAGCTTGAAACTTGGATGAGGATACAGAAGAAATATCGGATTTATGAGCTGGGTTCGCTGCCGCCGTTTTTGTTGGTGTTCGGTGGGAATGTGGAGCGGATTGAGCATCGATGGAATCAGCATGGATTGGGTGGTGATAATTTGGAGGGTTTGTGTAGGGATTTGCATCCTGGGCCAGTGAGTTTGTTGCATTGGAGTGGGAAAGGGAAGCCGTGGTTGAGATTGGATGCTAAACGACCGTGTCCGCTTGATGGGTTGTGGTTGCCGTATGATCTGTTTCGTCACCGCTCGCTGTTTGCGGACAGTTGATGAAGATGAGGTGCGAGTGGTGATGTTTGCGACGTCGTTTCATCGTCGGCGGAGTGGACACGTCACGTCAGTTTTGGTGGAATTGTTTTATTAGTTGATTCAAAAACACAATCATTGATTGTTGTGTATTTTTGTTTTAGGGTTTAAATAAATACATACATTTACATAACTTGTCACACAGGAAACTCACTTGTGCAAAGAAACTGTAAAAATGAAGGAATTTTTACTGAGGTGAATGTGGAAAGAATATTATTTGGAAGACATTGGGTAGATTGAGTTCATAGATGTTAACTATTTCTTTGAGAATTCTTGACTTCTTTGTGTGGCAGCGACAACAGCATTCATGAGGATGCCTCGCAATCCGCCTTTCTCCAGCTCGTGAATTCCAGCTATGGTTGTTCCGCCAGGTGAAGCGACATCGTCTTTGAGCTGTCCTGGGTGCTTACCTGTATCCACAACCATGGATGCTGCTCCCAACACCTGTAGGTGAAAGAGGAAGACAAGCAAGGGAAGATCTTTAAACCAAACAAGATTTTAATCTAAATCCGTTGCAGCTGTCTGCCATGCACCCTCAATTGATAGATTAGAGCACATGTAGCAAGGATAAGGTGGTTTGTTATCAACCGAATTTAGCAAGATTTATGACTAGGGAAGTTTACTACAAAAACATTAACATCCAACAAGAAAAACATTTCAAGGGAAAGTTGCAAAACATGCATGTAGAACTTAGATTAATGCCAAAACAGCAAATAAAAGGGAAAAGGACTGAAACCTTGTAAAATTATGGTTCTACTGTATTTGATTGAACTTTAGATTACCTAGCTAACCTATATTTAAGTATTCTGGTTGAGTCATTCATTAATTTTAGCGACGTGTTTAGTTAGAGTAAATTTACAATTAAGTCAAATAACATGTTCCGAAACTTGTTAAATTTGTTAAATACCATGTAAGCATATATTAATTCGGATAGGATAGAACTGGTTAAATAATATAGAGGCATAAATTTTCCTGATAGTCCCGTAACTAAATTTTACAACTATAGAAACCAAAAATAGATCCTGTTAGTTGGTTACCGAGACAAGGTGATGATATTGTAAATGTAATATGCCTAAAAACCAGTATGACTTACAGTTTGGGACGCCAGTCCAAGAGCAAGATCTCTGGGGAGACCAGCAGCCACTCCACCGTCAGCTAAAGCCTCTATGGCCAAAAATATGTAAGCCGGACCACTACCACTGAAATGGTTTTTTTACTTGGTGAGCACTAACATTCAGTGTATTGATTAAATACAAAGGTTGCAAATGAAAAGAAGAAAGCAAAGGTGCAAAGCACAAAAATTGCAACCAATCAGCACTGACTATAATTGTTATCAGGCTCCTAGCTTTAACCTTTAAAGTTACTGGAAAAAAGATGTAAACAAATCTATCAAAACCTGAATGCATACCTAAGGCCAGTTACGGCATCGAATAACTTTTCATCTGCTCTCCAAGTCTTTCCAATAGCGCCAAATAAGTTAGCAACCAAGTTTCCATCTTCTTCAGTTGCTCCACTACCTAAGCTAATAACTACCACGAAAACACAAACTGAATAGGTAAGACGGCCATACACAAGAAACAAACAAGCTTCAGAAAACAATTGTATCATTGAGATTAAAAGATACCAGAAGCTGCCTTTCCTACAGCTGCAGGAGTATTTGGCATTACTCTAATGAATCTAGTATGACCAGCCCACTCCTGCGTACAAAAAAAGAACTCAAGTAAGTTCCATTTCCTCAACAGAAATCCATAATCAAAAAGCAGCAAAAACTTAACCTGCAAGTCCTTTAATTTAACTCCCGCAGCAACTGAAACCAAGAGCTTCTTCTCAGACAGAAGTGGCTTCAACTGCAGTATCGCATCTTTAACTGCAAAAAATGCAATAACCAGATGTGTGTACATGCTATCACATTTCAATCTAGGGTGGTCTAGTTTATGAAAATGAAGAAAGAAATGCAGCAAAAGACTTTCAACAAGATGAGATAGAAATGAGCATTAGGGAGTACCCACTTGAGGCTTCACAGCAAAAATGACCACATCACTATCTTCAACAACCTGAATTCCAAATCCCACAAAATTGGCAATAGCTTAACTAACCACATTGCAATCAATCCAAAATACCCAGAAATAAAGTTGCAAACTTTGACTCCAAAACAAAGCAGAGAGCATCAAACCTCATCATTTTTGTCAAAAACTTTGACCCCAAAAGACTGAAACACATCTCTTCTATTAGGCCTCAAATGAGCTGTACTGATCCGAGACGGAGGCAACACACCAGACTGCACAATCCCTCTCGCGATGCTTTCAGCCATCTTTCCAGCACCAATGAATCCCACCTTGTAGTTCGCGTAATCGACGTTATGAATCACGCTGCTTCCCATCGTTCCGCTGCTGACGTCACTCTCAAACTCCACTTTCACACCTTTTCATTTTGCTGATAATACAAACTGCCCTAATGTACTCAAAACTGTATTGGGCTTTATTTACGCTTACGCTCAGCCTGGCCCAGGACATTACGATGGTTTTCTGTTCACTCGTTGACAAAACGGCATCGTTTAATCCACTAGTCGGTCAATCATGAAGTCAACTTTATGAACCTTGCAAGGATATCTCAAGGTTAGTATGTCTCCATCCATGAATGCTTAAATATCTCAAGAATACCCTCAAGCTGTTACTTTATGAACCTTGCAAGGATACAATCATACAACTATGCCCATTCCAACCATCACATTAAAAATCGCAGTGCTCATCTTTCTTGTCCTGAAAATGAGTGGCCCTGCCGTCCCAGCTTTGCTTTGAAATTATTTGTAATTATTCAAGTAGCTTGAGTAAGTATTTGAACGTGAATCACCACGTCCACACGAGGAGAGTTCACGTGCAACTCTGGCCTCAATGTCCAAGTACCACACGACCACATTTTTCTGTAGTGCTGTCACATATTCGTACAACATGTCAGACCCATTCTTCATTGTCCGTGGGAGCACAAACCGGAGTGTTACAATATTGACTGAGCTCCAAAACCCTAATATATATATCACTTCTTTACAATTTTCTAGTATAAAAACTATGTATTTTGATAATTGTAAGGTTTTATGGTCCCAATGTTGGGAGGAACAACGACCGAGAGGAAGCATGTGGTTGCGATTTGCTTTTCCATTGTCGCTCAAATACACACAGATGTACTGAAACTATATACTATTACGTATAGCATGGCTCCTTGTTTCGGTAAAGACCATAAAGTATCAACCTCTGTTGCGCCCATAAGGTAGTGTAATGTTTAAAGCATAACCTTTGTTGATAACCTAACTTATTGATGCTCCATGCAGAATCGAATGGCCATTTGCTTCGTGAATATTTTACAGACATATGGAGTAGTTGTTGCATATATTTAGGGTTTGTATGTCTTTTCTGTTGCTAGTTTACAAAAGATTCCAACAACTTGAGTCATATTTTGATATTATATAGAAGTAAAATATACTTTGATTTCCCATTCTGATATCATGCAAAAGGGTTGCTTTATACAAGTGGTGTAAACAGCATAAAAATATTCGTATCTGCACACGCTTAGTTGATAATGAATACGGTCAGTATCACAACTCCCTTTCTTGGACTACCATTGATATAATACTGTATTAAACAATTTTGAAAGGTTCTTTTAAAAGAAAATAATAAAAATGGGTCCTGGGGTTGTCGACTTGAAGTAGTAGACACTTGCACGCTCTTTCGGATCCCCAAGTATCATACAAACGTACAGTTAAACATCCTCTACAAACCCTTCTATATAAATCAGCCTCCTCCAATCCCCTTTTCACAAACACAAGCTCTCATCCAAAAAAATCACTAGTGAGTAAATCTCTTTTCACTTGTATAATCAATACTCTACTACTAGGTATACAAAGATGAAGATCATGTTGAGGAGTACATCATCCTCGTCTTCGTCTTCCTCTTCATCGACATGCGTTGCTGAGGGTGTAAAGTTTGGAAGAGGATCATCTTCAGGTGATGGCAAGCAGAGATCATCTTCATACAAAAGAAGCTCAACTACTAAGAAACTTGGAGGGGTTTTGAGAGAGCAAAGAGCCAAGTTGTATATCATTAGGAGGTGTGTTGTGATGCTTCTCTGCTGGCATGACTGATCAGTTTTATCACCTAGGAATGATCATACAAATAAGCTTCTTCTTTTGGTCATAGGCGATCGATGATTCCAGGCTAGACTTCCTTTTTCCGGTGGTGTGTATGTACATAACTGGGGATGTCAGATTAACCAGTTGGAGAATTTTGGCAGTTTTGATGTTCATGAGGTTCTAATTTAATTTTGATGTGAATGTAAATAACTCTTTTGGGTTAGTAGATATCAATATTGAATCAAATTAAAGACATATTTTTCTTTATACTGTAAATAATTGAAGTGACTTGTCTAATTGATAAGTTAAACATTTGAACTTGGTGCGGTCTCTCCAAGTTGACATAATACAGGTTAATACGTTAAATCATGAATTTATTCAGTACACATTCGATTAACAACAATTGATGTTTCCTTTCAAAAAAATTACATTAGCTTAGGAAATTAACTAAACGGATCAATGACAGGTGACAAAAATGCGTATAATTAAACAATATAAATTACAAAAGAAATGAAGGGTATAGATACTGCTAATCACATGTTTAACAAGTTATGATAATCTCATAGGGTTGACAAATGATGCCATATGATAAATGCAACATCTTCTAAGCATATTACATCAAGGCACGTCATAGATTAAAGAATGTAACATAGATAGCAAAGCACCATTTAGTGGAAGTGAATGCCCGTTTTATTATTAGTAATTTGAAGTTAAATGTTTACATCAGCCGACTAATTTTCATGACAAGATTTAAAATAAGACCAGCTGGAAAAGCAAAGAAGAAATGTGTCATTCTCTTAATCATTATCATTTATCAGATTCTGATCTTGTAATCTTATCTTTGGATGTATACACTTTATCTTATACAGCGAGAATATTTTGAGCAAATTCATCTTAGTCGGGTTCGTTTGTTATGTTGAAATTAGTAAAGGCCGAACTAAAAGTACTACTGATTGTTGAACCAAACATGGTAAAATAATAGTACAAATACATCTGAATTGTGCTCTATGTATTTTTTGTATTGTGTTATCTGAAATGCATCCTCAATCAAGATTCATACTACTAAAACTTAATGATGTGAGTACAAAAAGACAATGTTTAACATTTTTTCGTTATTATTCTACGTAATATTGCCTGAATCCTCAAAATGATGTAAATAAACAAATTAGAGTTACTTGAAGTATGGAGCTTACTGAACGTCTGAATTATTAAAATACCCTCGAGTCTATTAAGTAAATAAAATAGAGACGAGAATATTTTCGATATTGACATAAATTATTTCACACTATACAGCTATTCGCTGCGAGTATTGAAACTCGTTTTGATTATTTTTATTATTACCCTACGTAATTTTGAATGAATTCTTTATAAAAATCACATAATTTTGAATAGCTCTAAATCAGTGTTCCAGCACCGGACCTCATTCCATTTGAATTACTCATCAAATTACAAGGCTAAAAATGAACGACGTGAATTTTCAAAGATGCAGTTTGTAGGGTAGGCGAATGACTCAGAGCCTTATCATGCCCACGTGAGGACTAGGCCCACAACATAAATGGCGGAATCATAAATACATAATTATTACTCAATGTGAAATCGACCCCACAAAGTTGATAAACATAGAAAAGGGGAGTAATGCTCTTTTGAAACCCTCAATTTTTGGTGAGACCCTGAGACCCAAATCATAGTCGTTGATTGAGTTTGCTTTTAGGGTCTTAGGGTCTCACTCAATAGTAAGGGTCTCAAAAGAGCATTACTCTAGAAAAGGGTCTACAAATATTCATCACATATACAGTTTTAGTCCCTGCAAATAATTCACAAGAGAATGAAGCTTTCAATAATTGAATTCTTCAAGCGAACAACTTTGACAATTTTGTCCGTGGGCAGGTTCCTGGTAGGTTCACATGTTTCTCTAATTCTAACAATGTATACCAAATTTTAATAAGCATTTTCAGCATCATGATTTTGGAACACGAGTAAGTCTAGTCCCAGGAAGAAAAAAACAAGTATCGTTAGATGGTAATTATAAAGTATATATTGGTCATAAATTATGAGTTGTAAATAAATTTTTGAATCAAACTGGGAATTCGTATAATATATGCTTATAATTTATTATGGTATTAGAACGAGCCGAACCTATACTCAAACTCGAAATAACATCACAACATTACTGAAAGTAGCAGCTGATTCTTGAAGTCAGGAAAATATTTTGACAGTAATTGTTACAATATTATAGTTAGTATTCACCATTTTCCGCTCTCTCCTTTGCCCGAGGTCATTTATAATACCATAACTAGGTATTTACCCGCACCTTGTGCGGGGTGAAGTTATATTTTGAGTAATTTTAAGTAACTTAAATTTGATATATTCAGTTTTATTTGAACAAAATTTGGAAATTGAAGAGATTTTAACAAAATATTTTTGTTACCATAATTACGTGCATTAAAACGAAAAAGAATATTCCGAGCATATTCCAAATTAACCTGATGATGACAACTCATTAGAATCCTACGTGGACACTCTCGTTGAGTGACATGTAGGATTTGTGCTTCCTTTTTAATATATAGGGGATATTTAATTATTCGAAAAAGCCAGCCAATCAGAAAAAAAGGGAAACAGGAATTCTAAATTCTAAAAAAATGACACATAGGCCACATTTCCTCACACGACAACACGTGTCCAATCATACTTCCCTTTTAATATATATATGATTCTCTTACACCTACCCTTTTGAACCCCATTAAGTATAACAGGCTTTTGTGTGTCTGTGCAGTTTTTTGGCTTCTGTTCACGTCTTGGTTGCTGGGCGCCGTTGTTCACGTTTGCTTTGGTTTAGTTCGCCGGCAATTGGTGAGGCCGTCGTCAATGCTTCGTCTGGTTTCGTCTGGTGGCTGGTCGACGAGGGTTGGTGTGTTGCCGCCAGTTCCGGTTGCTGTTAGTCGGCTGTCGGTGCCCAGTCACATGGTTATCTTCAGCTGTCCTTAAATTGACACGTGGTGTGCTAGCTCTGTCCCAGCTGTCCGTGCACTGCTGTGTTTCCTTTCTCATCTTAATCCTGCCACGTGTCTCCTTATGCGTGGTGGTGCTTTGTTCATATCTGAACCGGTCATCTTTCCAGTAGTCCGTTTGATCCGATCATCTTCAGCGGTTCAGTTATCAGAACCAGTTGGTTTCTCTGGATCCAACAAAATTAGTCCGTGTTCGGTTCTCATCCGAGAATATTTATTTAGATATTCACAGAGATTATCAGTCTATTATCACAGGCTTTTCGGACGTTGCTTATCATGGACGTACTTTTATTTTTCAGTACTTTTGTTCTACCATTTTTGTACGTACCGAGGCAAAGTACTCGATTTAGTTCTTCGTTTATCTTTTCATTATCTTTTGACTAGACTGAGTCAGACTAACTTTTTGTTAGCTCTTTAAGTCCTCGTAGTTAAGTCCTCGAGTGTTGTAACGTCGTGTTGAACCCTTGGGGTTGATGATGACAAGTATCAATACTGACTAGTGTATTGAGTGTGCAGAATTGTGCTTCACTGGACTTACTGAATGACTAGTCTGAAGTCGTTGGCAGTTCCTGATATTTCGGACCCAGAAAAATCAGGGAAGTATATCTTGTTGCCAAAAGTGTTTAGATCGATTTTGATGATATTCTAACTGTCTATATTGATAATGATAATATCCTAACTGCCTGTTAGAGTTTAGAGAAGATGTATTGAACAAAGAATTAAAAAGATATGATATTTCCTAAATCGGATCTTGCATTGGTTGTAGGGTTTGATAGAGAGGAGTGGCTAAGTATAAAAGCCAGCAGCAGGAGCTTGTAGCCGTGTGACTTTGTGAGATAGCAAGAGAGGCAATCGAGACCAAAGCACAAGGAGACGAGCAACGGCAGTGAGGAGAGCGAGCGTGACCGCGTTTATCACGTTGGTTGAGGGCTTTTAGTCGCTGCAGAACTTCGACGTTGTTGGTGCCTGAGAATCAAGGGGTGCAGCTTAGGACAGTAGTAGACGACGAGTTATACTAGCTGATTCAAGTGTATTCGGTTCGAGGACATTAATAAAGTTGAAGTTGAGAATCCTTCCAGTTGCTGCTGGAAGGGGTGGTTTTTCCCAGTTGGGTTTCCACCTAAAATCGTGAGTCTTAGTTTACTTATTGTTTGTTACGTTGCTTTTACCTATTCCGCTGCGACTAGTCGTATCGAGGGACAAGTCGACCCTCACGACTAGAAGTACAAGCTAACCTCGATCCAACAATTGGTATCAGAGCCCGGTGCTCTAGATTAGTGTTAGCTTGCAGGTACTATGGCTAGAAACTTCGGAGACTGGACACCCCCGCCACTGAAATCGGGAGAATATGACTGGTGGGTCAAACAGTTCAAGTCCCATGTGTGTTCTCTGGACGCTCAGGTATGGAAAGTAATTACTAGAGGAGATGAGCCGATTTTGGACCAAATGATGCTAGTTAAAGATGAGAATCTGTATGATGAAGATGACTATCGGATTGTTGAAAAGAATCATCGTGCAAAAAGGGTCCTTCTTCAAGCACTGAGTGAAGGAGACAAGCGGAAAATTCTAGGGTATGACACTGCTAATGAGATTTGGGAAGCTCTAAGAAGACTGTACTCAGGAAATGAAGATATCCAGAAAAACAGAATATTGACAGCACTCAAGGAGTATGAATCAGTTGCTCAGGGAAGGAATGAATCTCTGGAGGATTTCCACTCCAGGTTCCAGACGTGTGTGGACAACTAGTCTTTCTGGTGAAAAGATGGAGGACTGGAGAATCACTCACCGGTTTCTTCCAGGCACTGGATCCTAGCTGGGATCACATAGCAATGTCTTCATGTCAATCAGACATTAAAGCCATCTGGAAGAACTTGTAGCGAGACTTCAGTCCATGCTATCGTGTTCAAAGGGAAGACTGCCTCCAGAGAAGCTACAAAGTCCAAGTCTCTTGGCACTTAAAGTTGAGAAAGCGTTTGAACTGGTTCAGACTGATGCTCAAGAGGATGATGACCTGGATGAATCCACTGCCTTGATCACCAGAGCACTAAGAATGACAAAACTGGACGCTATGAGGAAATTCAGAAAGTTTAACAAAGAAGACAACCAGAACTCACAGCCATCCAGTCAGAACATACAATCGACTGGCCCTAAGGACAAGAGGGACATCATATGCTGGTGGTGCCAGAAGAAAGGACATAGATCATCTGAGTGTTTGAGAAAGAAGGCAGGGAAGCCTGCCACTGAAAGAGATGGTAAAGCAATGCTGGCTGCATGGGGAGATGAAGGAGAAGAGAGTGACTGTGATCTACCGGAGAATCGGGAAGTATGCTTATGGCACTTGGAGATGACGCAGATAATGAGGTAACTTCTAACTCTTCTTCTAGAATGTCTCGTGCTGATTTATTAGAACTCCTGAAAAAACTAACAGATGTGAACGACGAAATGAGTAGTATATTGGAAGAGCAGAAAGTAGAAATTGCAGGTCTTACTGAAGAAAATCTCTTATGGTCAAGTACTGCTATAGAACTTCAGAATGCGATGAAAAAGAAATCTGTCAAGTGCAACAACTGTCCTGAGCTGAAAGAGGAAGTTAACCAATTAAGGAATGAGATACAGAAATTAGAAAAGGAGAAAACAGAACTGACTGATGAGCTGGGAAAGAAAAGTCAAGAGAATAAAGAACTGGTCACAGAACTAGACAAGTTAAGGCTGAAGAAGGTGCCTACTCTGAGTGAAAGATTTCGACCAGGTCTTGGATACGGTGCTGAGGAGAAACTCATAGCCTCCTCAAGTTCTGACAAAGTAAGCCATAGCCAGAAAGCTCCGAAAGATCATCCCAACGACCAGTATGTCCCGTTTGATGGTTCTAAGGCATATCAGATGTGGAAGAAGCAAGCAGACAACACTGGACCACTAAACTTCCAGGCAAGAGAGAAAGGGAAACCGTTCAGACCAGGGAACAGCAAGTACGTAAACCTGAGATCACACCGTGTTTGCTGGCACTGTGGTAATAATGGACATTACCGCAGAGAATGTGATAAGCTAGAAGCTGATAGGAAGAGGAATGAGATGTACATCGGGAACCGTGGTCAGGAAGTCAGGGGGAACCACAAGTGGAAAGAACCCATGAGGTCACAACAAAGGAACCCGAGGGTATGAATCAGCACCGCACTACCGTGAAGGACCCCCACAACACTGGGCTAGACAGAGACAATCTACGCCACACTATCAGAAGGAACATCCTCGATACTGGACTAGACAGAGACAGTCAACTCACATGGATTCACGATCAAAGTTGGAGGACCTAGGGAAACCCCGAGAAGGAAGATTGACCTTGGATCAGAATGGAAACCAAACCCCACTAACAAATTTATTAATGCTGTTTCCTATAAATCTAAAGCAATTAAGCCCAAGTCAATCTGGGTCGTAAAGACTGATGTTTCCCTTGCAGGTAAAGAAGAAAGGACAGAAGTGGTTCATAGACAGTGCGTGCTCACTCACATGACAGGGAACAAGGAGTGGTTTCTAACCCTCAATAAACATCAAGGAGGACCAATCACCTTTGGAAACAAGAGCAGAGGTGAAGTTTGTGGGATCGGTACTGTAAGTCTGTCTAGTACTACTCAAGTAGAAGATGTTAGTTTCGTCAGGGGCTTAAGTTATAACCTGTTAAGTGTTGCTCAGTTATCACAAAAAGGTAAAAATCGCATTATTTTCACTGACACTGATTGTTTGGTTGAGCGCATTGAGACAGGAAAGATTCTTCTGAAGGGAATAAGAAATAACAATGTCTACATCGTTGATCACTCGTTTGAGCCAGAAGGGGAACTGTGTCTTGTGTCGCATTCAGATGACTCTGACCTGTGGCACAGAAGACTAGGACATGCCAGTCTACGTCTTCTCTCCAAACTCCAAAAGAAGAATCTAGTAGAAGGATTGCCCAGCGTGAAGAAATCTGAGAACGGAGTATGTAGTTCCTGTGCCAAAGGGAAAATGGTGAGAAGCTCCTTCAAATCAAAAGACTGGGTGAGTTCCAAGAAGCCTCTAGACTTGATTCATATGGATCTGTGCGGACCGATGCGTGTCCAGAGTAGAGGAGGTAATCGGTATGTACTAGTCATTGTGGATGACTACTCAAGGTACACCTGGACTATCTTTCTTAGAAGTAAAGATGAAACTTTTGATGAGTTCGAAAATTGGAAAACTAGTGTTGAGCGATTACTTGATTTATCTATTATCTCACTACGTACTGACCATGGAACAGAGTTCCAGAACTCTCAATTTCTTGACTTGTGCAGACTGGAAGGTATAAGTCATAACTTCTCCGCTCCCAGGACCCCCCAACAGAACGGAGTGGTCGAAAGGAAAAATCGAACTCTAGAGGACATGACTAGGACTATGATGATAGCCAGTAATCTTCCTAGAAACTTCTGGGCCGAAGCACTACACGCTGCATGCTACATCATCAACAGAGCCTATCTGAGACCAGGAATTGACAAGACTCCATATGAGCTCCTCAGGGGTAGAAAACCAAATCTGTCTCATCTGCGCGTTTTCGGTTGCAAGTCTATGTGCACAATAATGGTAAGGACAGTCTCGGTAAGTTTGATCCGAGAAGTGACGAAGGAACTTTCGTTGGATACTCATCCTCAAGCAAAGCCTACAAAGTCTATAATCATCGCTTGAAGAGAGTAGAAGAGTCAATCCATGTCAGGTTCGATGAGTCAGCTATGGGAGGAAAGTCTGTGAGATCTTTGGAGCTGACAAGAGATGACAATGATGACTTCGAACTGACCAGAGATGAATGGACTCCAGAGGAAGATCCTGTAGACGAACCAGTTCCTGTGCCTCAAGGAACAAGTGGAGGAGAAGGATCTCATAATGACAACAATGCAGAAGATGTAGAATCCGACAAGGAAGAAGATACTGTGGTGGAACCAGTAGCTGATAATGGACAAACTCAAAATGAAACAGATGAGGATAATCAGTTACCAAACTCTGGTAGTGCTCCACCAGAGGAGAGAATACAGACACAGCAATATCAAGAGGTTCCCAGAACGAGTGGACGACCAAGTCATCCTCCGATCAGATTCCGAGACTATCACACTGAAATTCCTAACCTGTCATCTCAGAACACTAGTGGTAATGGTCAAGTTGCTTTATTGAGTTACTGTGCTAACACTGCCTTTGTTTCTCTTGCAGAACCAAAAACGGTGACTGAAGCACTGAAGGATCCAGACTGGGTAGTAGCCATGCAAGATGAGCTCCACCAGTTCGAGCGCAACAAAGTCTGGGAACTAGTCCCTCGTCCATCTGACCGGACCATCATTGGTACCAAGTGGGTATTCAAGAACAAACTTGATGATCAGGGGAACATTGTGCGAAACAAAGCAAGATTGGTGGTCAAAGGCTATAACCAGCAGGAAGGCATAGATTATGATGAGACATTCGCACCAGTAGCAAGACTGGAGGCGATCAGACTGCTGATTGCGTATGCTGCTACCATGGATTCAAGTTGTACCAAATGGACGTTAAGACGGCCTTTCTGAATGGAATTCTGAAGAAGAGTGTATGTGTCTCAGACACCTGGGTTTGAAGATCACCAGTTCCCAAATCATGTCTACCGATTGGAGAAAGCACTGTACGGACTGAAACAGGCCCCTCGCGCCTGGTATGAGCGATTGTCCCAGTTCTTACTTGATCATGGATATACCAGAGGACAGGTAGACAAGACTTTGTTCTTGCTGAAAAAGGGAAGTGATATACTAGTAGTTCAAGTTTATGTAGACGATATTATTTTTGGATCCACTAACACTTCTCTTGTCAAGGAATTTTCAGAGCTCATGAGAACAGAATTTGAAATGAGTATGGAAGGTGAACTCACTTTCTTTCTTGGTTTACAAGTGTCACAGGAAAAGGAAGGAACCAAGATCTACCAACAGAAGTACCTGAGAGAGATGATAAAGAAGTTTGGTATGAGCGATGCCAAACACTTCAGTACACCAATATCCCCAAACGACTCGCTTGGGAAGGACGAGTCAGCTACACCAGTTGATCAGAAACTTTATCGGGGAATGATAGGTTCACTTCTTTACTTAACTGCTAGCCGACCAGATATAATGTATAGTGTTTGTCTCTGTGCCAGGTTTCAGGCTGACCCCAGAGAAACACACTTGAAGGCAGTTAAGAGAATACTCAGGTATCTTAAGGGAACTGACAACTTGGTGTTGTGGTATCCTAGAGGAGAAACGCTAGAACTTGTGGGATACACGACGCAGACTTCGCTGGAAGCAGAGTGGACGGAAGTCGACTCTGGAACAGCTCAGTTTCTTGGCTCATGTTTAGTCTCCTGGTCCTCCAAGAAACAGAATTCAGTGGCACTTTCCACTGCAGAGGCAGAGTATATGGCAGCTGCTGCATGCTGCTCTCAGCTGTTATGGCTCCGACAACAGCTAAGTGACTATGGTCTTAAATTACTTTCAGTTCCTATTTTCTGTGATAACACTAGTGCTATTGAAATCTCTAAGAATCCTGTGCAGCACACTAGAACAAAGCATATAGAGACACGTTATCACTTTCTAAAAGACTGGGTTGAAAAGGGAATAGTCACAATGAACTACTGTAGGACAGATGATCAAGTCGCTGACATTTTCACGAAGGCCTTGCATAGGGAACTCTTCGAAAGGCTCCGAATGGAGCTGGGTATGATCTCTCTATCCTAATCAGTATATAACTTCTACTACTAACCTCTGTCTAATCTGAATATGCATGCTCTGGTGTGTTAGTAGATAGAAGTGACTAGTGATCATCGAGTAGAGGTCACATATCTTGTGTACTAGTAGCTTCAGTACAGCTTAAGACTCCCGTCACATATGGTAAAACTTGATATACTTCAGTATGTTCTTTGTGACCTAACAACGCTTCCTATTTGTTCCCACATTATAAGCCCAAAGGAAGTAGTTGAGACCATCCCTAGCCTATTCAGATCTAGCTGTCTCCAGCCCCATCTGTTTTGACTAGTAATTAGGAGACACTAGTGGTAGAGTATACACACATATTAAGAATGATCATATGCTTGGTGTGTTTATATGATTTTGACTAACATATTTTCTTTGGAGTAATGTTTTCTGTCACTAGGACAACTGCCGCATTACTTCCTTCACTATACCTTGGGACTGGTTAATCAGAGAGACTAGTGGTAAGACTTGGTTGACAGACAGCATTCACTAGCCACCGTTTGGATCGACCAATGAGATACAGATTTTGTTACGCCCGAAGAAAACGATTGGACTTATCAGGGTAGGTGAGGTGACAAATTTGGATAATTTTGAAATTCAAATTTTGGTGAGAGAATATTTAGGAGGATATTTGGAAAGTATAAAAACAGATTTTTGGGATCATCTCCTCTCACAATTGCCGCCGATTCAAAACCCTAAATCGCAGAAACCCTAATCCGGAACTCAACCCTCTCCAATGGATTTCTCAGGCTTCAACCTCGCTGCCATGCTCACACCGGATGAACTACGTGCTATGGCGAGTGCCATGGAGAAGATGCAGCAAGCAAAGGATGCGGCTAAGGGCGCGACGGCATCTGCTTCTACAACTGATGTTCCTCAGACTGCTGCTCCGCCTCCTACGGCGACTGCCCCAACTGAGGACCAAATTGACGCCATGATTGATGATGTGGTGAAGTCCGTGCCAACTGAAAGGTCAGATGAAAAGGTAGACGGCGCAACCATGGAGACTGAGACAGTTCCGTTGGTGGTGGGTCAGGAACCCGCTACGGGTGAGTCCGCTGAGCAGTCACTGTCAAAGAAGAGAGAGGAGATTAGGACTCTGAGCAATGAAGAGATGCCTGATATGAAGGAGAAGGAGAGCACTGAGGAGCTACCGGCCACCACCGAAGATCAAGGACTACGGACTGTGACAGCAGAGGGGACTGACCGGTTTTCAGGAGAGAAGGATGACACTGCAGATGATAAACAGTCCAGCCAGGAAGAAAGCTTGAGCATGGGAATATCTCTGGGTAAGAGGATAGGCACCAGAAACAAGATGAAGGAGGTTGCTTCCGGCATTCTGCCAAGCAATAAGAGGAAGGCAGAGTCTACTGCCTCTGGTGACCGTCAGGTGAGGGTAAAGAGAGACGCAGCCAAAGACTTCCCTAAGTCCTCGGATAAGGCATGCCAAGGTATCATTAGAGATATGGCTTTTGATCCTGACTATCTGTTAGATAATGATCTTGGTATTGTGCTTGATCTATTTACGTATCAAGGCTGGGATGAGTTGTTTGTTGGTCCAGCACTGGTGGATGTTGGTCTGGTAAAAGAATTCTATAAGTCGCTTGATGTGGTGCCTGGTAGTGAGTGGTTAACTGTGAGTTTTAAGATTGGGAAGGAAAGATTTAAGCTCACTGAAAGAGACCTCGCTACCATTCTGGAAATACCGTGCAAGGGGTATGATGAGCTACATGCAGGGATCCCCATGGATGTGGCTGAAGCGGAAATTCATGAGATTGTGCTGGGCAAGGGAGAAAATATGCCTGTGATTTCTCGAGTGCTCCTGGAGTATCTAGCACTCTGTCTGCTGCCAAGGGGAGGTAAGCACACTGTTCCTACCACTTATGAGGAGGTTCTGCTATGGAAAATTCTGACAAGGGCACCAGTCAATCTGCCTAAGATCATCCTCCAACTGATGGTGGTTGTGAGGAAATCCCTGTCCAAGAAGCTACCGTACCCCAGACTGGTCAAGAAGATTCTCCTGTACTTCCAGGCTTATAATCCGAAGATTGAGATTTGCTGCTCCCGCCAACTGAATGAGGGACACATGGGTCGCATCAACTATGCTTGGACTGAAGGAATTGGTTGGGTGCACAAGTACGAGTTGGCTGAGGGAGGAGCCAGAGAAGGGGAGAAGGAGAAGGAGCCAGTTCCTGTGGTGGACCTGGACGATGATCAGGAAGTGAAGGAGCAAGCTGAGGACAATAGCGCTGTTTCTCAGAGGAAGGAAATTATCAGCTTGCTTCGGTCTCTAAATGAGAAGGTGGACCAACTGTTGAAGATGGATCAGTTTATTGCTGCTCAGTCCACCAGTCGCACCTCCTGATCTCTGATGACCAGTCCCTAGGCCCTCTACAGTTTCGACCTAGCACATTTTCTGTTTTCTTGATAAAACTTTGGACTGAACTTGTCGTGTTTTGCCTGTTGTGACGGGCAGTTTTATTTTGAACTGAACTCTTTTACACATGATTTTGTTTGACTGATATTTTGGTGTGCTACTTGTCTTTTGTTCTACTAACCCGAACTATGATATTTTTGATAATGACAAAAGGGGGAAGTAGTGGTGTTATGTGCAGGTAAAGGACTCAGATCACTCGGTTCCTAAGGAACCTTGAGAAGACGACCTCGCGCATGGACTTAGGGGGAATGCTCGGTAGCTTGGTCGGTAATTGAATCTGCACATCACTTGTCTTGTTTTATTTTTTCAGATTGTTTGTCATCATCAAAAAGGGGGAAATTGTTGAAACCTTGGGGTTTTGATGATGACAAGTGATCAATACTGACTAGTGTATTGAGCGTGCAGATTGTTCTTCACTGGACTTACCTGAACGACTAGTCTGAAGTCGTTGGCAGTTCCTGATATTTCGGACCCAGAAAAATCAGGGAAGATTATCTAGTTTCCCCTAAACTGATTATATCAATTGTGATAATATTCTAACTGCCTATATTGATAATGATAATATCCTAACTGCCTGTTAGAGTTTAGAGAAGATGTATTGAATAAAGAATTGAAAAGATATGATATTTCCTAAATCGGATCTTGCATTGGTTGTAGGGTTTGATAGAGAGGAGTGGCTTAGTATAAAAGCCAGCAGCAGGAGCTTGTAGCCGTGTGACTTTGTGAGATAGCAAGAGAGGCAATCGAGACCAAAGCACAAGGAGACGAGCAACGGCAGTGAGGAGAGCGAGCGTGACCGCGTTTATCACGTTGGTTGAGGGCTTTTAGTCGCTGCAGAACTTCGACGTTGTTGGTGCCTGAGAATCAAGGGGTGCAGCTTAGGACAGTAGTAGACGACGAGTTATACTAGCTGATTCAAGTGTATTCGGTTCAAGGACATTAATAAAGTTGAAGTTGAGAATCCTTCCAGTTGCTGCTGGAAGGGGTGGTTTTTCCCAGTTGGGTTTCCACCTAAAATCGTGAGTCTCAGTTTACTTATTGTTTGTTACGTTGTTTTACTTATTCCGCTGCGACTAGTCGTATCGAGGGACAAGTCGACCCTCACGACTAGAAGTACAAGCTAACCTCGATCCAACATTTGCACATGTAATAGACCTAATTTTACAGATTAGAATCAAGCTATTCTCTAAAAAGCAAATAAGAGATATGTTTTATTGAACCTAATTTGACAAACCTGTCTTTCATAATTAGATTGTGCAGTAGCCCAACGCTGATGCTCTCTTTCCAAGTCTTCATTAAGAGCTGACACTCGAACTTTCATTTCCTCATTCTCATAACTGCACAGAATAAAAATGAGTGAAAGGTAATATCTGTTTTAATTGCAACAAATAGTCATACAGCTAACGCAAAAAAGAAAGATCCTAATGCTCTAGATTGGTATATGTCTATATGATTTTAAAAATAAGACACAAATTTTTGTACTAAACAATTTATTGTTTTTGTAAATTTGAATTATGATATCAAGAGAAGCCCCACAAGGGAGTAAAACATATGCTATCGCAGCATATTCATGTTTGAGCCTCAAAAGTTCTGCTGTGGCAGATTCAATAGCCTCCTCCTTGCAAGACGATGCTGAGGCGGCTTCTTTGGATATTAGAGCAGACTCATTTTCAAGTTGATATATTTTTTCACGAAGTGAGGAAATTTCTGCTTCCAATGAGCACTTGACACTACGCCAGAAATACACTTAAGTGACACATAAAAAATAGTCGCATAAGTCCTAAGTTAGTCGCATTAAATCTTATGCGACCCAATTGGTGTCGCATAAGGTAAGTCGCATAAGGCGTGTCGCAATAAACCTACGCGACTAACTTATAATATGTTAGTCCCTTAAGGTAAACACATTTTGCGACATAACATAGTGTTGTCACATAAGGTTCTTGTCACATTACGCTAAACTTTTAGTGACACACGTAAGATTTGTCGCATATAATGGAAAATGTGACTTCATATGTTTTATTTGTTATGCATTAATCAACAATCAAAGAACTTATACATGTTTTATTTCCAAGTTTCACAACACAAAGTATCAATTCAAATTTTGACAACAAAAAGAATTGATGGTATGACTCCAATTTCTGAGGCTAGATTTGATACTCCATCTTCTGAAGCTTCAAAGTCTGGGATGAGCCGACCATATAGTCGCATCTCTGCTGCATCATATTGGCTTTCCCAAATCAAGCTTACTGAAACTGCTGCCAAACACTCGATTTCCTTGGTTTCTTTAAACTTGCTTTAGAAGCTGGATGTGAGGTATGCAAGTTCCAATCTGAAATAAATTGTAGAAATATATCAATTTTATTTTGCGCTTGCCAACCTTGAAGTATAATCATTCGCTGCATAGTTATCATTTCCTTCTCTTTGTTGACACACAGCCCAAGCAGCAGATGCGAAATGAGCTGAAAGTTTATGCACGTAAACACAATTTAGAGGAACATGGGGGTCTAGTAAATGAGCTTTTTGGAAGCTATAACATTACAGAGAAGTGGGAGGAGTTGAAGGCATCTGAAAATACCTCTGAGGTTATCCAGGGAAGCACCAAATCATCTGATGATGATGTTCAAAGTGTTGCATCTTCTATTAGAAGTAGAAATCTTCAACCTAAGTCCTTGAACAAAGATGTTACTCGTGCATCAACAATTGGGGTGCAATTGTAGTAATAGAAAGTAGGAGAGTGAGTTGAATTTGAGAGGTAGTGAAATGAGTTTTGGGGTGCAAAATGATTTCTCTCGAATCCTAATGTTATGTGAAATTTTAGATTTCCCCAAAATTTTCGAATCCCGCCTGAAAATTATGAAGCCCGCCTGAAATTTTCATATCTTATGTGACAAACTTAATCAATGTTAGTCGCAAAAGGTAAGCAAGTTTTTTAATAAATAGCACATGTTGAATCCCCATGTTACGTAACAAGTATACAAGTAATGTGGGGAATATGAGAAATTATGAAATTTTTACAATCCACATCAATATATATATAAGTAATGTAAATGTCTATAATAAATTATTGAAAATAATGTAGTTAGTTACATGTCTTCATCTATATCATTTTTTAACTTTTTCGATGTTTAAACAATGTCACTTGAATAACTAACTGATTTAAGTATCGATAAGAGTTCATCTTGAGGTTGCTCATCTTTTTCACATTATCTTCGTATGAGTTCTCTTCTTTATATGGTTCTTCATCTTCATTTATTTTCTCCCCACCTTAAGATATTAATGTCAAATATAATACATTAGGGATCGGTAGTAAAACAAACTATGACTTCACAAAGTTATGAAGCTTCATAACCAAACATCTCATATCACACAAATCTAAACACGATTTTTCAACTATGATGAAAAAGTTGGAAGTGAAACTATCATATACCAATTTAAATCCCTTAAGTATACCAATTTAAATCCATTATTATATATAAGTCGCTTAAGACATAAATGGTTGTTGAAACAATTTCGCAGCAATTTAAAAATAGACTTAAGCGACAAACTATGGGCTGTCACTTAGATATTTGTCGCGTTAGATCTCTTAAGCGACACACTTATGCTTGTCGCATATCGCCAGTCACATAAGATACCTTAAGCGACTGGCTATGTATGTCAGTCAGGAAAGATAACTTATGCGACAAATACTTATGTGACTTCATCAACATAGGTCGCTTAAGCCATTTTCTGGCGTAGTGTGAGTTTCTCGGCCTAGCAAAAACAAGCAGTATAATTTGAGAGAGAATAGAAAAAATAAGTAAAACTCTAAAAGTTGAGTCTACAAGCAGTCAAGCACCTCTATTTTATATTCCTCGTGAGCAGCTTCCATCTGCTTCATGGCAACTTCATTCACTTGAGCTATGTTCTTGTACTACATTTTACAATAAATTTAAAATTGAGGACCGATAGAAAATGTACTATATGAGCAATTTAGAATGATTCAAACAAGACCTGCATCATATGATCCTTAGTAGCTCGCATTTCCTGCCTAAGTTTTTCGATCTCCTCTTTAGCAGAGTGGAGATCTGTGACCTGTCAATTTTACAAAGTCAGCAATTTATTCAAGTAATTTGATGCCAACAGATGAGACTAACCATGAATACATTGTGAATACTGTTGGTGTTTTAGATGTATTTATCATATATTATGTGCGGCCACACATGATAGATGATTGGTACATGAACTAATGCATACACCAATGTGTAAGATCATAGTCTTTCTGGATGAGGACGGGTCCCTTGCTTTTAGGGACGGGTCCTCATGTACCAACGGACGCGTCCCCATGTGTCATAGTCAGCTTGGATGACGGACGGATCTCTTGCCTCTAGGGACGGGTCCTACGGACGGGTCTCTTGCCTTGAGGGACGGGTCCTACGGACGGGTCCCTTGCATCAAGGGATGGGTCCTCATGCACCAACTGACGGTCGACACGTGTCATTCTCTGGGTGTGACAGTTTTGCAACTGCTGAACAGTTTATATAACTGTTGGACAAGTGGGAGTAACCGTTGAACGGTTATGGAACCTGTCCCCAGGAACGTGTCCCCAGGAACGTGTCCCCAGGAACGTGTCCCCATGTGTAACTGC
>QZGG01003401.1:0-17365 GCA_006409495.1 Sedum album | reverse complement strand
GCCCAAAAAAGAGCGACAAGCAGCCTCCACACATGGGTGGAGGAGGACGTAAAGCCTTCACTCGAACGTTGTTGGTTGCTACACCAAGAACATGATCATGAGCCACCATCCAAGGCAATGCACTTTGACAGTTAAGAAATAGATATAGAAAAAACACGGCCATGTGCTCTTGTCATTCATCCCATCATCATAAATTAATGGATTCATACATTGCAGTCCACTCTGTCTGTGTATGTTCCTTGTCATGCAAAATACAAAAAACACAGATATGAAAATGTGACGCCGCTAAAAAGCAAGGTAATATATGAAGATATAGTAGATTTGTCGCTCAGGTGCAGCAGAATGCAGCTTGCATTTTTATTTATAAATTATAACTGCGCGTGTTATGCACCCTGCTCTAGATATGTTGTTCAGAAGAAGTAATTAAGATGGTCCGGCCGCGACAGACAAATGTGTGTAAATTACTATTACTAGTTGACATTGATAATACAAAACTGCAACTGTGTATTTTAGCTGCAGAACATTAAGTCTATAAATTCGAGAAAACATTTCAGAGTGGAAAGAGAATCATCCCAAATTACTCTTTCTTTGTTTTTCCAATGGCGATCCATTCCTGCAATACTTTTAAGTAATTTTAGCTGCTGCTGCACCACAGCGTAGCGTAGTCAAGTGATGCGTTAGTTCTGAGAGCTTGAAGCTGCCAGCATGATCTGATATCGATTAGAGATTACTCGAGAAGGGCTGGAGGTTGTATTTCATGGTTTCAAACTATTGAATATTTATCAGGTCGTCTGGCACCTTCAATCTCTCTATTACCAACAAAACAGGCACATAGGCTTCTTTTTGAGTTTTGGATTCTTAACTCAGATTTCCAGGTAACAATCACTGATGTTGTTTATCAATTGCATAAATAGTGCCATTTTTTCAGGTTACTAATTGCAGATGGAACATCTACTGAGAAAATGCTGAGGTTTCTGTTATGGGTCCATACATGCGCGCTGTGAAGTTATATAAACCTGATCAAAAATACATTTTGTCTGCACTAAAAAATCATGCATGTTAAGCAACAGTAGTAACACAGCAAAAGAAAGCTAGAGCTCAACTTCAGAAGTAATCTGTTCCGGATTAGAAAGAACATGAATACTTGTCAACAGACACAATCGATCCAACATTACATCGGAATGATCTGATTTGCAGAGAATATTTATCTTAACTGCCCAAGCGAAAGCTACAAACAAGAAATCTGAAAATGATAATCACTTATCAGTTTATGCGAAGCAATTAATTTGCAGATGTTAGGTTTCTCAAGCTCACTGTCAAATGACAAAACCTGATGCCTAGTCCAAACCACCACATGGGTGTGTTGGAATTCAAACCTTAATAATGCTTTAACAATATAAATTATACACTGATTCATTATTTGATGAGAATGATGAACTAAAGACTTCCGACAGCTACATGTTCAATGTGTGCCATCAAAAAGACGGGGCATGTAGTACCGATAAAGAATGTCTTTGTTACCTGCTGGAACTCTGATAAGGGTACTGCATTAGTATTCCAGTTTTGCACTGGTCAGACTGATGCTGCATCGCATTCGCCACTTACTGCATCTCAGAAGTTCTGATGAACTGATGTACAATATCTTAAACAGCTTCGGATTTTTCATCATTTTCAAAGCTACACAGTTTCTACAAATTCGAGGAATACTTTTATGTGCTGTCAGGTTACATTCTACTTTAAGGATTTCGAGGATTCCGCAACCACAGAGACCATCCCTGCTCTAGAAATAGTTTGATGTTTTCTACTGTAGCTATACCAAAGAGTTGTAAAAGTGATCACTGTCAACTGCCAACCTTTGGAGTAAAGATACAGCATAATACAAATACCAATCATATACTTTACTGGAGTAAATCTGTATTCTAAGAAAATGACACTTTACTCTTCTTGCCTTCTTGAGATGGATCTTGTTACCTGATAAATTCAATGTAAATTTTAATGTTAAAAACTTCAAATCTAGGGTTTAATGGTTATTTGTTCCTTACGAAAAGCATATTTGAAACATCATCATTCTCCTAAGATAATGTGGGACAATATATTTGTAGAAATGTTGAATAAAATCAGGAGCTTTAATTTTATCAATCAACAATTGAGGTTAAATATGCAAAATACAGGACATTTGGATTTTGACAGATATTTTACTCTAATCGAACTTATATCTAAATATTTATCTTTCTAGAAAATTTTAATTATATTCAGAGTGTTGTTGGGCACACCGAGATTCGTTGCATATCCAGCTTTCGAATAACGCCTCTTGTCCCATCTAGATTCAATATGATATTTGACACGTATAGAAGATATTTTGATAATTTTATCGAAGTTATCAAAATGCCCTCGATCATAATAAATTACAGAAAATAGGAGTGAAATTTAGTGGGTTAAATTGTTCATTTACGCACTTTTGGTAGGCACTGACAGTAGTGTTTACCGTATTTCCCCTACATTAATACCCATTATTTGTATTAATTTGATTATAAAATATTAAAATTCAATAGTAAATTAATTTAATACTCAATTAAAATATCTAAATATGTAATTTTAGCAAAATTGTTAATTTCAATCATAAATTTTGATCAAAGTTATAATTATAAATAAGAAAATATTGTTTATTTTTAATTAAAAAGTGACGTCATATTATTGGAGTCACAACTGAACGACTTCCCAGCTGCATTTTAGCAGTTGTAATTTCCGACGGGTAGTTGACCAGCGGTGTATCCATGTCGAAGTCAAAGCTTCACATTTCGACGCCGGACGTTCCGATGTCGCCTGTTTCCTCTTTAACCTCCAGATCGAGGGATTGGGAAGGTCCTTCTAGATGGACTGAATACTTGACTCCTCAACAATCCACTCCTCCGTCTTCATCTAGGGTTTCTGGATCTGACGGATCCGCTAGGGTTTCACACAGGGGTTTGAACATTCAATGGCTTCATCAACTTACACAAGTCGCTCAAGGCCTAATGGCGAAAATTTATAGATTTAATCAGATTTTGGATTACCCTGATAATGTGTCACATTCCTATTCTCAAGCATTTTGGAAATCTGGAGTCTTTCCTGACTCTCCTAAATTGTGTATCTTTCTTTCGAAGAAATTTCCGGAGCATTTCAGTAAATTGCAACTTGACAAGGTATTTATAAATTTTACACACGGTCTTGCCTTTCTAGTTAATTCTTTGGTGAATGAAATGCGTGAGAGTAATTAACGTTTCCTGCTAACAAATTTTGTGTAGGTTGACAAGATTGCTTTAGACTCTATGATTGATAAGGCCCAGCATCACTTGCACAGTTTAGAACCGTGGCTACAGGTATTGCTATTATAGTCTGCTAGTTTAAAAATAGGATTTTATTGATAAAAAGCAGTGGAAATTAGAAGCCTTGAAATGATAATAGTTTGGTGTTAGTAAGTAAGAGGTTGCCTGCGAAAGGTGTAAATGTTTCTGTCCATCCATATTTGCTGTGCAGCTTCTGCTGGACTTAATGGCATTTCGAGAACAAGCATTGCGTCTTCTTTTGGATATTAGCAGTACCGTCATAACATTATTGGTGAGTATTGGATGATCTTTTATCAGGCCTTTAACTGGGTGAAAATTTATAAACGTGCGTCTTTTCTTATTCAAATCACTTACGGTTCATACTTCATATTTATTACACATTAGAAAGCTTACATATACTGTTTTACGTGTGCAGCCACATCAGAATTCACTCATTTTGCATGCATTTATGGATCTATTTTGTTCATTTGTTCGTGTCAATCTTTTTGCGGAAAAGGTAAGAGTCCCTCAGATTATATGATGAGTAATAAATTTTTGGCAAATAGATTTATGAACTTAGAAAGCCGAAATCATTTGAAAGTATACTCTCCTTTTTCATACAGGTCCCTAGAAAAATGATTCTACAAGTATACAATCTTCTGCACGCTATGATTCGAAATGAACGTGATTGTGACTTTTATCATCGGTATGGACTTTATACACTAAGCGCATTTACATTTGTCTGGTAATTTACATCCAAATTATTACTTTCTACTAAGTGATTGACTGATTGTATGCTTTTACTTATGACAGGTTGGTTCAATTCATTGATTCTTACGACCCGCCGTTGAAAGGATTACACGAAGATCTTAATTTTATCAGTCCTCGTATTGGAGAGGTCCTTACTGGTCCTTTTCTCAAATGAGTTCGAATAACTGTTGACTTTTTTAATTGAAGTAATGTTGCCAAAAGGCGCAAAACTATAAGTGGAAATCGTTAAATGAATTTAAAACATAATAAGTTCGCCTTTTATGTTGCATGATCCATAGAACCGAAAAGCCACATGCCGTTATGGTTTCCTGTTGCATTTCAGATTTTGGAAGCTGTTGGGCCCATGATTATCCTCTCAACAGATACTAAAAAGCTCAGAAATGAGGGATTTTTAAGTCCATTCCATCCAAGATATCCGGACATACTTACTAACTCTGCTCACCCCATGGTTGGTAATATATTAATGAAAGTTTCTCACAACTGTCTTGTTCTCTTACAATTTTTAAAGTTTGACATTTGAATATATGTAATGGTTCTTCTTGAAGAGAGCCCAAGACTTGGCGAATCTTACTTCATACAGAGAGTGGGTACTACTTGGATATCTTGTTTGCCCTGACGAGCTACTCCGTGTTACCAGCATCGACATAGCGTTGGTTAGTTTTGAAATACGTTAGACCAGTATGGTGATGCTTTTCTTTGTTTTTTTATATCATGTATTTTTGGTAGAAGGTTCACTCTAGAAATAATTCACTAAACATTAATAAAACACTTAAACTGAGCACATGACACTAAGCTCATATCATGTATTGTTACTCAGTCTTTTGTTAAGGAGATGGCTGAAGCTGAATTGCTGTAATTGGACGAAAGTTGGATATTGACAAGTGGTCACTTAATCATTTGTCCCCTAGTGATCATGCCTTGCTTTGTGTATCAGTAATGAAACAGCACTTGAGATAGTTTAATATGGCATAGTATATGCATAATATTGCGTAATGTACATCATGTGTTTCTCTTTAAATCTGTCCGATCTTGGAACAATACATCCTTTAGTTAATTCGGAGATTAGCATTATATAGTTTATATACTGATAGGTAAAAATTAATTTTCAGGTCTCGTAAATATTTGGTCTTGGAATTTGTCACACCTCTAAATTTTGTCATCCTAATTGGAGTGACACATTTATATTGTTCTCATCCTTTTGTCCAGGAAAATTATTCCTTCTGTTTACTTTTTCGTCATCCTTTATCGATTTCCATACCAGTTTCTTCCTTAGTTATTGGTTTCAATAAATCATTTTATCTGCCAATGTCTCACAGGTTGTGCTTAAGGAAAATTTAGTTCTGACATTATTTAGGGATGAGGTGAGTTATATTATCTACTTAACGAGCAATTCGTTCTATGTTTTGATTCTATCTCCCTCTCCCTCTGCATTTTTTGCAACTTTAAAACTAAGGTACAGCAATATGCTCAAAATGTGCAGAATATTTTATTGCACGAGGACTATCAACAATATGTGTTGCCACGGATATTAGAGTCAAAGAAGATGGCAAAATCAGGACGTGCGAAGCAAAAGGACGCCGATATGGAATACAGTATTGCTAAACAAGTTGAAAAAATGATCAGGTGCTTATTATTCATGTTACCAGATTAGGAAATGTGCCTTAACAAAGTTCTGTTCATCATGTTTATAGACGTTACACCTTAAAGTCTCTGCTCTCCCCAAATCTTCAACTTTAATTCGTTTTATGGCTATTGACTCTCGCTGGTATTTTAAGTTTTAAGTTGATGCTGGTTTTAAGTTAGTTGATTTGTTACTTTTATATTTTGTCATTATAAATCCATTAATTCTATTTTGCTTGTTGGTAACAATTTTAGTGAAGTGTACGAACAAGCAATTTTATCCTGCGATGCCGTACACCATGAGAGGAGGATATTCTTAAAACAAGAGATAGGGAGGATGGTTCTCTTTTTCACAGATCAGCCTAGCTTGCTGGCTCCAAACGTTCAGGTATGCTGACATACTAATTAAAATGCAATTTGCGTCATCCTGGAAAATGTTTTTCCATATTCATACCATGTATTATTTTGCTGGATACTAGTGAACTATGTTCTGGTGCACCAATTTTTCATGCTTTTGTAAAGGTTATTTACTGTATTTTAATGACGAGTCCCTGAACTGGCTCTTAAACTGTTATTTTTAAAATTTAATAGCTTACTATGGAAAGAAAATATTTTTACAGATGGTGTTTTCTGCCTTAGCATTGGCTCAATATGAGATCATATGGTATATCCAACATGCGAAGATTGCAATATCTAAAACTAAAGCTGGTCGATCCATACCTGTTGAGATAGTAAGTGTTATATGACCATAGCTTTTTAGTTGTTCATCACATAGCTTGCAAAAAGAGCTTACATTCATTGACTGTTGTAGGATCCAGGTGATCCAACTATTGGCTTTTTGTTAGATGGCATTGACAGACTGTGCTGCCTAGTACGCAAATACATGGCAGGTTAGGTGACAGACATTTAATATTGTAATGCTAGACTACACCTACTCAGAAATCTGTTTTTGGCATATTCTGAATGATTGGAATGGTGCAATGCGCCATTCATTTACTTACCACTGATCTAGTTTGTGTCATTTGACATTGGTAAGTTTTTTTGCAGCAATTAGAGGTTATGCATTATCATATCTTTCCTACTGTGCTGGTAGAATTCGTTTCTTGCTGGGCACTCCTGGTATGGTTGCTCTCGATCTAGATGCATCCATGAAGGGATATTTTCAACAAATAGTTCACCACCTTGAGAATGTGCCAAAAGTACAGGGTGAAAATGTCTCTGCCATCACATGTGACTTGTCGGTAAGGTCTATTTCAAAATAAATAACTTTGAAGTTTGGATGATCAGAGTTTAGGAAACATAAATGCTATTATTAAATTGAGTGTTATTTGTTTTAAAATGCTATGGTTTCAGTGTCATGTGCGACATTTCTAGTTGGATCATTCTTCTGACGGTTCACTGCTTCAATTTTCAGGCATTTCGGAACGACTGGTTATCTGTATTGATGATGGTCACATCTGCTAGGTCATCAATAAACATAAGACATCTTGAAAAGGCCACAGTCTCAACTGGAAAGGAAGGGATCTTGACAGAGGGAAATTCAGCATACAATTGGTCCAGGTTGGCTGATATTCTTTAGAATTTTGATAAAGTTCAACTAAATCGAATTTAGGACTTATATTTCAGGTTACTATTTATTTTTGAAATAAAGAGGATATATAATTGATAAAAATGACTTCAGTGTTGTAATGCATGACTTTTTATTGTCAACAACAATTGTACTCCATAGTTAACAAAATATGAATTCATAATGTCATGTATATTTATCATATTAAACATTTAAACTGGATTGAACCGAGCTTACAAGTACCCGATTTACGCCATAAGAATAGAAAATATGTTAGTCTGACTAGATATTGGTAAAGGGCTGAAAAATAATAAGATTAAATAATAAAATAACAAAGTAGTACGGAATGTGCGCGCATGAACAATCACTGACCTGTTTTGTCCGATAGCAAATTTATTATGAATTTGTTTTCTTCAAATTATATCAAGTGAAACTCTAATGCCTCTTAATAGTTAATACCCGTGAAATTTGGGTGTTTCATTGACCCCTTACTGCAACAACTGAAGTTAATAATTCTGTCTGACAATAACTAGATGTGTGGATGAACTGGAATCTCAGTTGGCGAAGCACGGAAGTCTTCGGAACCTGTATTTTTACCATCAACTCCTTACAGTTGTAAGTTTGAATTTATTATATTTTATCTTATTCTCATTCGATATCCAATACTGCACATCGATATTACTCTTGAGTCTTGACACTACGAAATGAATGCCATTGACATAAAATCCGACAACAGACTTTCAATTAGATTCGCTATCTTATGTGAAATGCGGCTACTTCGAGTTCATCAAACTAATTTCATTTTCAAATTGAGAATTATTATCCTTTTTTGTCATACCAGATTTTCAGGAATACTATGTTTGGACCAGAAGGCCGCCCCCAGCATTGCTGTGCTTGGCTCGGTGTTGCAAGTAGCTTTCCAGAATGCGCCTCTGTCATTGTTCCCGATGAGGTAATCTGATACATCTCCTTTATGAACTCGTGACACAACCTTTGCTATCTGGATTTACGAATATATGGAGAAAAAGATGATTGATAGTTGTCATCATATTTATCCTTAGGTTAACATGATTAGTATCAGGAGATTTTAATACAAATCTCTGTTTGTTTGTCCTCCTTTGCGAAATGCATTTACATGATGACATGCCATTGTTTTCGCCGAATCACTGTTGATTCGTTAGTTGTAGCATCTGGTTACTGTTATCCTGTCCAGTGACATTACCTTGCTGTCTTTGAGCAGGTAACTAAAATTGGCCGAGATGCAGTATTTACGTAGAGTCGCTCGTTGAATCTATTATGGGTGGACTAGAGGGACTGATTAACATTCTGGACTCTGAGGGAGGGTTTGGCTCCCTGGAGACTCAGGTAGGTTGCTAGTGTACGAAGATATTTTGTTTAACTCTTGATAAGACTTCGGAAGACTTACCATCTACTCCTGACAGCTACTTCCAGAGCAAGCTGCATTCTACATGAATTATGTATCAAGGGTTTCTATTCCTTCGGCAAAAACTGCCAAAGGAATAACTGGTTTTGCTCTACCGGGATACGAGAGTTATCCTGAAAACAATGATTCCGTCAAAATGTAAGGGGATCAATCATTAATATGGCTTTCGCAGCGCGGGTAAGAAATAGTATTCATATGTTTTGTTTGTATGCTCAGGCTTGAAGCTGCATTGCAGAGGCTGACAAACTTGTGTTCAGTTTTGAATGACATGGAGCCGATATGCGTGCTTAATCATGTGTTCGTTCTTAGGGAGGTAAAATCTATAATTATTAGGATGCCTTAGATATTTCCATGTTTCTTTTTATTACAAGCTTAAATTCGGCATGCACATACATAACTGTAATTGTATGTGCAGTATATGAGGGAATGCATCATCAACAACTTTAAGCGTAGGCTACTCACCATATTAAGAGCTGATAATGACCTTCAGCGACCCATAGTTCTTGAGTCATTGATTTCCAGGCATGTCGGCATCATACATTTGATAGAGCAGCATATTAGCATGGACTTAACACATGGCCTGCGTGAAATTTTACTAAGCGAAGCTTTCACTGGCCCAGTCACTTCGCTGCATTTGTTTGAAAAATCTGATGTCCAGAACACTGGGTCAGCTATTGAAGCAGTAAGCAACTGGTACATAGAGAACATTGTGAAAGATGTGACAGGTGCCAATATTGTGTTCGCTCCTGCGCGTAGATGTTTCAAGAGCTCAAGACCAGTTGGTGGACATTTTCCAGAGTCTGCTACTGATCTGAGGGAACTGCAAGCATTTACTCGGATATTTGGTGGATATGGTGTTGACAGGCTTCACAGAATGCTGAAAGAACATGCAGCTGCATTGTTCAATTGCATTGATACATCTTTAAGGTCCAATCGTGAATTACTGGAGTCTATAGCGAATAGCATGCACACTGGTGATAGAACAGAAAGAGACAACTTTATGAAGCAAATATTGGATATGGAAACTGTAATAGGCTTCTGTGTTCAAGCAGGACAAGCTTTAGCATTTGATGAACTCTTATCAGAGGCAGCTGGAACTGTTCTAAGACAAGGCGCACCACTAATTTATTCATTGTTAGATGGAGTTGTCAAACATTTACCCAGTGAAATTCCTGAAAAGAAGGATGTCAGAAGGATAAGGGGAGTGGCGAACAGTGTGGGAATAGGATTTGACCATGACTCTGAATGGGTCAAATCTATACTAGATGAGGTTGATGGTGCAATTGATGGCTCATGGAGCCTATTGCCATATTTTTTCGCCACATTAATGACATCTAATGTCTGGAATAGTGCATCATTTTCTGTTCAAACAGGTGCATTCAAAAACAACATACATTGTTTGGCAAGGTGAGCTTTCTAGTTTAATTTGTACCAAATAACCAAAGAATTTCAGTGTATTGACTGTCTATGAAGAAAAGTCTGTCTGTTTATGATGTATTTTTATTTTCCTGAATCAATGTTGTAGGTGCATTAATGGTGTCATTGGTGGAAGCGAGTTTGTGAGATTGGAACGAGAACAAGAGCAGAGAGGGTCTTTAACAAATGGCCATATTGGCAATGGAGACACTTTGGAGCATGAAACACATACCCGATTGTCGGCTGAAGCAGCTGTTAAGGCATCAATGCAGATTTTTGTAAAATTTGCTGCTGGAATCATACTTGATTTTTCGGGTGAAACAAACAGGTCAGTTTTAGCCAGTTGTGAATCCTCAACTAGTGGACTCTCCTTTTTTGCTATCGAGTATTTCTACACAAAGTATATTGAAACTTGTCAACTTGTGTATTGCAGATCACAACTGGTTCCGCAGCTTATCTTTCTAGATCAGCTATGTGAGATCTCGCCGTATATTCCGAGAAGCACACTGGAGCCGCACCTGCCTTATGCAATTCTGCGGTCATTGTACAGTCAATACTACTCAGATTCACCATCTGTACAGCATCTGTCTTCACGAGGCTCGCCATCTCCATTCTCGTCTCCTCAGTTATCCTCTGCACATACATCTCCCATGGCACGACAACATTCATCAACGTCTGACTCTGGGAATCTCAGAGGATCTTCTGCACACAGTCAAGACTCTGGTCATGACTACGAAAATGGATCAACAGAAAGCAAACACAGACATGCTCGTCGATCTGGTCCCTTAGATTACAGCTCAAGCCGCAGCAGGATGAAAAATACTGAAAGCTCATCTAGCAGTAGGGGTCCTAGCCCGATGCCAAGGTTCGCCATGTCGAGGTCAGGTCCTATTTCTTACAAGTAGAAACAACTATTATCCAGTGTGCAGAACCTTTGATATTCACTGTATAATTGAATTAAGGAAGTCGTACCGGGCTTGTATGTGAAGATAAGTTTGTAAAGAGTTACAGTGCTGCAAGAGGCGTGTTTCAATAGCTGTGTTTGATTTTCTATTCATCGAGTTATGCTGATTCTAGTGTGTAGTAGAATGAGACATCTCTAGTTGAAGTGTCCTATTCCAAACTAGTTGCTGGAGGGGTCATGCACTAAGACTCTAGTTGCCATGGTATCCCGGTATTTTAAAATAATGGTAACAGACAAAGATTCGGGTTCACATCCACGTCCCACAAAATATACAGAGGAATCCCACTTATAATAATTAATTAATTAGCAGTGAATATTCTGTACCCAACACACCTGCATAGTCACGAGTCACTGATACTATAATTATAGTATTATACATCAACTCGGCAAATTATTTGCCGTCAGCATAAAAAAATACTATTATACATAACCAATTCTATTTACAGTGAAATAAAATTACTTTTTGTACTATGAATTTACTAATTTTAATAGCTATGCTGGAAAATGATAGATATTCTTATTTTTAAATAGTTGATATTGATAATCATCGATAAAAATTATCATAATTTTTAATTATAATATCCCTTTTAAATTAATTATTACTGTTAATGTCGAATCAGTGAAGATTCCAAAAGGAGTGAGTGGTCCCAACAAGAGAAGGCAATCCTGATCCAACGTCTTTATAGATGAAAATCCCTATACGAAACATCCACCACTAAAACCAAAATAAATAAGAAACGAAAGTAGGCCTCTCGTAAGCTTCTCGATCTTACTTCGCCATGGCCGCCCTCCTCCGACTCAACAGTCGTCTCACTCTTCCCATTCTGATTCTCTCGCTTCTGATTCTGACGATTCCCTCCTCCTCCTCCGCCTCATCTATATTTGGTATCTATCGCTCTACTTTTACAACATTCAGTTTCGATTCTGTAAAATTAAGAGTCAAATGATTATTGTTTTTTGATTCGCAGGTTCTGAACATAATAAACAAGTCAGCAATGAGAAGGAGGAGGAGAAGTTATTGTTCAGATATATTCTAATGGATGAAGCTGTAGCAAGGCTGAATGAGCTCGGCAAGGTATTTTTTTCAAAAGAGATTTTTTAGCTATTTGTTTAAACTTTATGCGCGTGCAACCGCCGGCTATCAGGAATCCTGACTAAAAATCAAAAGGTTTACTATATATTTATATAATACCTGAAGGCCATAGGGGATCAGTTAACTCTTAATAAAGTTTTTTTAGTTCAACTTATATGTTAGATTCTCTATTTATAAATAGTTAAGGCTTGGTTTGAAGCGTGAGGATTAAGATTAATATTCCATCTCAGGTTAGTGATGCTGATGGATATCTTGAGAGAACATTCTTGAGTCCTGCTTCTGTTAGGGCAGGAAAGCTCATTCAAACATGGATGGAGGATGCTGGTTTGAGAACGTCAGGCTCCCCCTTTTAGTAGCCAGTGTCCCGTAAATTGGGTTTTCCCTGGTTGATTTGTCTTTGTGCTTATCAGGTGGGTTGATGCCATGGGAAATGTTCATGGGCGGGTTGATGGAAAGAATGCAAGTGCTGGGGCGCTGCTGATTGGATCTCATTTGGTAATGCATATGCATCTTTTTTCATGGGTGGAACAATGTTACTAGGAGTCAGTAATTAAAGTTCTTTTTCAACAGGATACTGTTATTGATGCAGGGATTTTTGACGGGGCTTTAGGAATAGTATCTGCATTATCTGCTCTTAAAGCTTTGCATCAGAACGGAACACTGGACAAATTATGCCGCCCTGTTGAGGTCAGTGAACTGTGTGATAAATTAGAGTGATATCATTTTGGCATTGAACCCTTGATGCTTGACCCTTAATCTATGTATGTTTAGTTAGTTTGTTAAGTGATATCATTTTGTCGTTCAATCGGTATCCTTTTTCTATCCACCGGTTCTGTTTTTTTATAGATGTGATGGCATTGATGAAAAGATTGGACAACACCTACCAAACCAATACATCATCAAAAAATCCAGACCTTGATTTTTTCCATCTTGTAAATTATATAGGTTATTGCATTCAGTGATGAAGAGGGCGTCAGGTTTCAATCTACGTTCTTAGGAAGTGCTGCTATTTCTGGCATACTACCTTCTTCAGCTTTGAAGCTAGCTGACAAGAGGTCTGTTTATTCTTAAATTCTTATAGAATATCTAACATTGTTAGTTCCGCACGGATGGACGTATCTATTGCTCACCATGAATCGTGCACTCGGCTCTGAGGCCTTTGGTATTTTTTAATTCTTTGCATACATGATTACTAAAGGCAACATATATTCTCCAGTGGCATTAGTGTGCAAGATGCCCTTAGAAGGAGCTCAATAGAAACTACAGAGGAAGATTTCCTTCAGCTCAAGTATGATCCAGAGTCTGTGTGGGGCTATGTCGAGGTGCGCGTAGATAAATTTTTGAATTTTTAGCAGCAGTGCCTGGCCTACTTTGTCGTACATTTCATTGCCACCTTGAATATTCCACATTGCAGGTACATATTGAGCAAGGGCCTGTACTGGAGTGGACTGGTTTGCCTCTTGGGGTGGTCAAGGGTATTGCAGGGCAAACACGATTAAAGGTCTGTTGCGTTCATGCATTGAAATTTTATCTATGTCAGCTTTGGCATAATGTGAGTTCACTTCAGATCGTTTTTTACATGTTCTCGCTAATAAACTTCTGACTGGACCTGATTTTTTGTTTGACACTTCTTAGATCAAACGAACAGAAGCAATTCAAAGAATTCTTCATGAGATGAAAGTGTGATCGAATAAGAAATCAAACTAATTATGATAATAAGTGAATGGTGATTGCCTTTACAGGTGACAGTTAGAGGCTCCCAGGGGCATGCTGGAACAGTTCCCATGTCAATGCGCCAGGACCCTATGGCTGCTGCTGCCGAGTTGATTTTAACCTTAGAAAGTCTTTGTAAGAAACCGCAGGATTTTCTACCATTTGATCGGCAGTGTGATGTGGAATCTCTTTCTGGTTCGCTTGTATGTACAGTTGGGGAAATATCTACATGGCCAAGTGCTAGTAATGTCATTCCAGGCCAGGTATAAATAAAGCCTGTATGTGGAACTCAATATTGATGATGGCGTGTCTGTTTGTTATATTGGTAGCTTTCACATATTGTCTGTTTTTATCATACTACTGATCTCCCTGCAAAATGACTCATGTGGATCACTTTTACAATGAGTAATGATGTCCTCTTTTGTGACCATTCATTATTTGCAGGTGACATTCACTATAGATCTACGTGCAATGGATGACAAAGGACGGGAGGCTGTCCTCTACGAGTTATCGAATCAGATTTATAAAATATGTGATCGACGCTCTGTGGCTTGTGCAATTGACCGTAAGGTAAGGGTAATTGTTTAATACTAGTGGTCTGGTTTTTATATAATATATATTTGAAGAGTCCTGACTCAGATATTTTCAGCACGATGCCAGTGCAGTGTCATGCGACAAGGGCCTAAGTTTGCAACTGAAATCTGCAGCTGAAAGTGCACTAAAGAAGATGATGGGTGAAAGTGACGAGAAAGTACCAGTTTTAATGAGTGGAGCAGGACATGATGCAATGGCGATGTCTCATCTTACCAAGGTTTGCTTTTCCCGCCTAATATTTAGGAGTAACTCTTGCCCTTTGTTGAAAAAAGAACTTATCATAAGCTGTATGTAAATGAAATAACTTTTAAAACAGGTCGGGATGCTTTTCGTGCGATGTCGTGGAGGAATAAGTCATTCCCCTGAAGAACATGTATTTGACGAGGATGTATGGGCAGCAGGATTGGCTTTGGTATCATTCTTAGAAGACAATATGTACTGACACATCTACGAGAAGCTACTTCAACAACTCTTTGTTGTTGATTTCTAGTTTAGGCAGCAGCATAAACCTTTGAATAATGTATGTCTGTTAAATTCAGGCTTTGTTTCAATTTGTATCAAAGCATCGTTTAGGAAACAAACAAACCCGAAACTCTGAAAGCCCTCTTCGCTTCTAACTATTTTTTTGACCAAAATGCCCTTGCCTTAATTCAAAAGGCACAATTTCAAGCAAAATCCCTTACACAAATCACATTTTAACTAAATTACATTCAAGTCCTTGAACTTGTAATAGGCGCCATATGTAACCCTTGGTTACTGTCCCCGTGATTTCAATCGGAGGCAAAAGAAAAAGAGATGCCGGTGGCGCGACCAGAAAGTTCCGACGCAAGAGTCATCGCTCATGTCGATATGGACTGCTTCTACGTTCAAGGTACCTCCCGCTTCCTTCTTCATCTAACAAAACCGCAATTAAACCATATAATTACCGCATTTACTAAAAGCCCTAATTTTTTACTTATTGGCTTCCAGTTGAGCAAAGGAGACAACCGGAGTTGAGAGGTAAGCCTGCTGCTGTTGTACAATACAACACCTGGAAAGGTGGAGGTCTCATTGCTGTAGGCTATGAAGCTCGTAAATTTGGGGTTAAGCGGTATGTTTTTTCAATTGCATTGTTTAATTACTACTGATTTTCTTTATTTTTTGTTTATGTTATGCTGAATTTTAATGTGTTTTTGTTTGTTGGATTTAGTTCTATGCGAGGCGATGATGCTAAGAAAGTTTGCCCAGATATTCACCTTGTTCAAGTCCCTGTTGCGCGTGGAAAAGCTGACCTTACTATATATCGTGACGCTGGCTCAGAGGTGGAACTTGAAGCCTGTTATTTAATATTCGTACGAACTTGGTAATTTTGATACTGTGCCTGCAGGTCGTGGATATACTTTCCAGGAAGGGACGATGTGAGCGGGCTTCAATTGATGAAGTATATCTTGACCTCACTGATGCTGCTGAAACAATGTTGGCTGAAAGCCCGCCTGAGAGTTTGGAGCAACTCGATGAGGAAGTTTTAAAGTCACATATTCTAGGGCTCCAAGAAGTAAGGGAAACTGTGTAGAGAAGTCATTATTGGTATGTTTAATATACTAAGTATTGGTTTATGGATAGGATGAAGGCGATGATGCCAAAGAATGTGTTAGAAAATGGATTTGTGAGAATAATGGTGATCATCGTGACAAGTTATTAGCTTGTGGTGCAATCATTGTTGCTGAATTGAGGAGGCAGGTTTTGGAGGAAACTCAGTTTACATGCTCTGCCGGCATTGCTCACAATAAGGTAATTTTGTTGCTTTATTAGATTTCAGATGATGCAAGATAGATATAACTACTGACCTCAGACATGTTTTACTTTCCAGATGCTTGCTAAATTAGCAAGCGGCATGAATAAACCTGCTCAGCAAACGGTTGTTCCTCGTTCAGCTGTGGAAGGTTTACTTTATCCTTTGCCGATAAAGAAAATGTAAGATCTGTTGCAGGCTTACCAGTGGGTCGTTCTGGTAAATTTGAGTGGTAATCTTTACATTGCATGGTTGATTGGTCGTATATCTTGTTCACTGTGATTACATTCACCATATTCCTGCACATTTCCTCATATTGAAGTATGCACTGGGAAAATATTTTGGTTCTTTCGTTGAATGTTTCTTAAAGACAATAAACTATGCATGCCCTTTTACCGAATTATTCTTACTTGTAGCACCATAATTTTTCATCTGAAGGAAACAACTGGGCGGAAAGTTGGGAGATTCATTAGAAAGGGACCTTGATGTGAAAACTGTTGGTGATCTGTTGCAGTTCTCAGAAGCTAAATTACAAGAACGTTATGGTGCGAATACTGGGTGAGCTTATGCTGTGAAACTCTCTGACTAACTTTGGATGCTGTAGTTTCATAGAGTCAAGTCTGGACACTTTCAGGTCTCTAGTGTAACCAAAATCTAGGCTTTTCGATACATACAGATGCAAAAATAGTATGTGTATTTTTTGTTAACAGATTATCCATAGACTAAAATAACTCAAAGTACTATTCCTTTACACCATGATATGCAATTTTTTATAGTTTTACACAATATATTTTGACGTATTTATCATGTTTTTCAAGTTAATAAAAGTTTTTCATGCAAAAGTTAACCTAGTTGACAAATTTTTTGGATACATCACTGATACGTGTAATATTGCAGCTCCAAGAGTTTTAACAAACGATATTCTGGCCATTAAATATATGTTCAGTTTGATCACATTAGTTATTATTTAAGCTGAAGTATACTGTACAAAAGGCTATTATATAGTATGTAATTTCCTATTGTTTTTAGGAACCTGTACTTCTAATACTATTTCTCAATGCTATGTTGGTTTCTCCTCTAGAACTTGGCTTTGGAATATTGCCAGAG
>QZGG01003400.1:0-24187 GCA_006409495.1 Sedum album | reverse complement strand
TGCCAGTACTGTTTGGACACCCCCGCCACTGAAATCGGGAGAATACGACTGGTGGGTCAAACAGTTCAAGTCACATGTGTGCTCTCTGGATGCTCAAGTCTGGAAGGTCATTACTAGAGGAGATGAACCAATTTTGGACCAAATGATGCTGGTTAAGGATGAGAACCTTTATGATGAAGAAGACTATCGGATCGCTGAGAAGAATCATCGTGCCAAGAGAGTTCTCCTTCAAGCACTGACCGAAGGAGACAAAATATTGACAGCACTCAAGGAGTATGAGTCGGTTGCTCAAGGAAGGAATGAATCTCTGGAGGACTTCCACTCCAGGTTCCAGACATGTGTGGGACAACTAGTCTTTCTGGGTGAAAAGATGGAAGATTGGAGAATCACTCACCGGTTCCTCCAGGCACTGGATCCTAGCTGGGATCACACAGCAATGGCTCTTCATGCTCAATCAGATATCAAAGCTATAACACTGGAAGAACTGGTAGCGAGACTTCAATCACATGCTATCGTGTTCAAAGGAAAGACGGCCTCTAGAGAAGCTACAAAGTCCAAGTCACTGGCACTCAAAGTTGAAAAGGCGTTTGAACTAGTCCAGACTGATGCTCAGGATGATGAGGACCTTGATGAATCCACTGCCTTGATCACCAGAGCACTAAGAATGACAAAACTGGATGCTATGAGGAAATTCAGAAAGGTTAACAGAGAAGACAACCAGAACTCACAGTCCTCCAATCAGAACACACAATCGACTGGTCCTAAAGACAAGAAGGACATCATATGCTGGCGGTGCCAAAAGAAACGACATAGATCAACTGAGTGTCTGAGAAAGAAGGCAGGAAAGCCTGCTACTGAAAGGGATGGCAAAGCAATGCTGGCTGCATGGGGAGATGAAGGAGAAGAAAGTGACTGTGACCTACCAGTGAATCGGGAAGTTTGCTTGATGGCACTTGGAGATGACGCGAATAATGAGGTAAATACTAACTCTTCATCTAGAATGTCTCGTGCCAATTTATTAGAACTCCTGAGAAAACTAACCGATGTGAATGGTAGTATATTAGAAGAGCAGAAAGTTGAAATTGCAGGTCTTACTGAGGAAAATCTTTTATGGTCAAGTACTGCTATAGAACTTTAGGATGCGATTAAGAAGAAGTCTGTCAAATGTAACAACTGTCCTGATCTGAAAGAGGAAGTCAACCAATTGAGGAATGAGATACAGAAATTGGAAAAGGAGAAAACAGAACTGGCTGATGAACTGGGAAAGAAAAGTCAAGAGAATGAAGAACTGGTCACTAAAGATACATGATATATTGTTCACGTAGGTTAAGGTCCTGTCACAGCTTAATAACCTACACATACATTTCGGTCAAAGTCTGTATGATATTATTATTCAATCTAGTCTAGTCAATAACGAATCCGGTCAAGGTAGCTAATGCCTATTCTAGTGTTACTCCTATCATTCACAGTCACGTACCTCTGAAAGTTTAACTATAGATAATAGATTCTACAACTAAGTCTGCGGTGCAAGGCTTCGCCTAATTGTCTAACCTAATGATAGAGCACAATTGTACGCTACTTTAAGTCCTTTACATTGCTCATATTCTAACATATTTTAGTATAAGATTACGCTTTTGGTGTAGTTTTGTATCTCAGGTTCAAAAGATGAGTTAGAACAAAAACGCAACAAGAAGGCTGAATTCCAGAACAAAAGACAACAACTTGACAACAAAGGACAGAAGACCACTAGCGCGCGAGCACTATGACGCGCGAGTGTGGATCGCGCAGAAGACAGCAAAACGGTGACGTCAGCAGACAGCGAGATATCCGGAACGATGATGTCATCACGCGCGAAGAATATTTCTAAATTCGGTTTTTGGAGATTCAATATTTCTTAAGCTGATTTTTAGAGATATAGATGATTTCCTACAGATATCCTTGCCTAAATATTCGTGGAAACCCTAGGAGGCAAGGCTATAAATATCAAGCTTCATGGAAATCACAAAGAGGGCGATTTTAGAGAGAGTTCATGGCGCAGAGCAGAATTCCGGCGAGGTCGCGCGCACAAGCTGTCATGCGAGCCTGCCGACGCAACATATAGATTTGTCTTGTTATTTTAAGTCGTCTTATAATTATTCTTAAGATGTATTCAATCAGCATGAGTAGCTAAACTCACTAAACTCGGTTTAGATTTTGATCTATGAATAATATGTTTTGAGGTTTTGTTCTTAATTTGCATGATAAGTTTAGTACTATTATTCCGAACTCAATTGCATGATAATTAGGTTAGACAATTAGGCGAAGCCTTGCACCGCAGACTTAGTTGTAAAATCTGTTATCTATAGTTAAACTATCAGAGGTACGTGACTGTGAATGATAGGAGTAACACTAGAATAGGCATTAGCTAGCTTGACCGGATTTGTTATTGACTAGACTAGATTGAGTAATAATATCATACAGACTTTGACCGGAATGTATGTGTAGGTTATTAAGCTGTGACAGGACCTTAACCTACGTTAACAATATATCATGTGTCTTTAGTGACCAAGGATAAACATAGAAATTCATAGTGAATAATCTGATCCGAGCTCATCTCTAGCATAGTTATTTGCATCTTTTATACCTACTGTCTGTGTGTGCGCCAGTTGTACTTGCGCATCAGTTTTTTCTTTCTTTTAATTGTTTCACTCACGCACAACCCCAATTCTTTAGCTTGTAGTTGAAAAGAGACTTCCACCGTTCCCTGTGGATTCGACCCCAACTTGCCAATACTATACTAGTAAGGAGAGTCGGGACAAATTTGCAGCACTCAACGACGTGCTCGTCACCTAATTATCATGCAATTGAGTTCGGAATAATAATACTAAACTTATCATGCAAATTAAGAACAAAACCTCAAAACATCTTATTCATAGATCAAAATCTAAACCGAGTTCAGTGAGTTTAGCTACTCATGCTGATTGAATACATCTCAAGAATAATTATAAGACGACTTAAAATAACAAGACAAATCTGTATGTTGCGTCGGCAGGCTCGCGTGACAGCTTGTGCGCGCGACCTCGCCGGAATTCTGCTCTGCGCCGTCAACTCTCTCTAAAATCGCCCTCTTTGTGATTTCCATGAAGCTTGATATTTATAGCCTTGCCTCCTAGGGTTTCCACGAATATTTAGGCAAGGATATCTGTAGGAAATCATCTATATCTCTAAAAGTCAGCTTAGGAAATATTAAATCTCCAAAAACCGAATTTAGAAATATTCTTCGCGTGTGATGACATCATCGTTCCGGATATCTCGCTGTCTGCTGACGTCACCGTTTTGCTGTCTTCTGCGCGATCCACACTCGCGCGTCATAGTGCTCGCGCGCTAGTGGTCTTCTGTCCTTTGTTGTCAAGTTGTTGTCTTTTGTTCTGGAATTCAGCCTTCTTGTTGCGTTTTTGTTCTAACTCATCTTTTGAACCTGAGATACAAAACTACACCAAAAGCGTAATCTTATACTAAAATATGTTAGAATATCAGCAATGTAAAGGACTTAAAGTAGCGTACAACTGTGCTCTATCACTAGGCTCTGGAAGTGCTCCACCAGAAGAGAGACAAAGAATGCAGACACAGCAACATCAAGGAGTTCCTAGAACGAGTGGATGACAGAGTCATCCTCCGATCAAATTCAGAGACTATCATACTGAACTTCCTAACCTTTCGTCTCAGAACACTAGTGGGGAATGGTTAGGTTGCTTTATTGAGCTATTGTGCTAACACTGCCTTTGTTTCTCTTACAGAACCAAAAACGGTGACTGAAGCACTGAAGGATCCAGACTGGGTAGTAGCTATGCAAGAAGAGCTCCACCAGTTCGAGCGCAACAAAGTCTGGGAACTAGTCCCTCGTCCATCTGACCGGACCATCATCGGTACCAAGTGGGTATTCAAGAACAAGCTTGATGGTCAAGGGAACATTGTACGAAACAAAGCGAGATTGGTGGTCAAAGGGTACAACCAGCAGGAAGGCATAGATTATGATGAGACATTCGCACCAGTGGCAAGACTGGAGGCAATCAGACTGCTGATTGCGTATGCTGCCTACCATGGATTCAAGTTGTACCAAATGGACGTTAAGACGGCTTTTCTGAATGGAATTCTGAAAGAGAGGTGTATGTGTCTCAGACACCTGGCTTTGATGATCACCAGTTCCCGAATCATGTCTACCGATTGGAGAAAGCACTGTATGGTCTGAAACAGCCCCCTCACGCCTGGTATGAGCGATTGTCCCAGTTTCTACTTGATCATGGATACACCAGAGGACGGGTGGACAAGACTCTTTTCTTGCTGTAAAAGGGAAGTGATATACTAGTAGTTCAAGTATATGTAGATGACATTATTTTCGGATCCACTAACACTTCTCTTGTCAAGGAATTTTCAGAGCTCATGAGAACATAATTTGAAATGAGTATGGAAGGTGAACTCACTTTCTTTCTTGGTTTACAAGTGTCACAGGAAAAGGAAGGAACCAAGATCTACCAACAGAAGTAACTGAGGGAGATGATAAAGAAGTTTGGTATTGGCGATGCCAAACACTTCAGTACACCGATATCCCCAAACGACTCGCTTGGGAAGGACGAGTCAGCTCAACCACTTGATCAGAAACTTTACCGGGGAATGATAGGTTCACTCCTTTACTTAACTGCTAGCCGACCAAATATAATGTACAGTGTTTGTCTATGTGCCAGGTTTCAAGCTGACCCGAGAGAAACACACTTGAAGGCAGTTAAGAGAATACTCAGGTATCTTAAGGGAACTAACAACTTGGTGCTGTGGTATCCTAGAGGAGAATCGCTAGAACTTGTGGGATACACCGATGCAGACTTCGCTGGAAGCAGAGTGGATCGGAAGTCGACGTCTGGAACAGCTCAATTCCTTGGATCATGTCTAGTTTCCTGGTCCTCCAAGAAACAAAATTCAGTGGCACTTTCCACTGCAGAGGCAGAATATATGGCAGCTGCTGCATGCTGCTCACAGCTGTTATGGCTTCGACAACAGCTAAGTGACTATGGTCTTAAATTGCTTTCAGTTCCTATTTTCTATGATAACACAAGTGCTATTGAAATCTCTAAAAATCCTGTGCAGCACACTAGAACAAAGCATATAGAGACACGTTATCACTTTCTAAAAGACTGGGTTGAAAAAGGAATAGTCACAATGAACTACTGTAGGACAAATGATCAAGTCGCTGACATTTTCACGAAGGCCTTGCATAGGGAACTCTTCGAAAGGCTCCGAATGGAGCTGGGTATGATCTCTCTATCCTAATTAGTATATAACTTCTACTACTAACCTCTGTCTGATCTGAATATCCATGCTCTGGTGTTAGTAGATAGAAGTGACTAGTGATCATCAACTAGAGGTCACATATCTTGTGTACTAGTAGTTTCAGTACAACTTAAAACTCTCGTCACATGTAGTAAAACCGTGATATACTTCAGTATGTTCTTTGTGACCTAACAACACTTCCTATTTGTTCCCACATTAAAAGCCCAAAGGAAGTAGTTGAGACCATCCCTAGCCTATTCGAGAACTAGCTGTCTCCAGTCCCCATCTGTTTGACTAGTAGTTCGGAGACACTAGTGATAGATAATACACATATATTCGGGAATGATCATATGTTTAAGTGTGAGTATGCTATTCTTTGACTAACATGCTTTTCTTTGGAGTAATGTTTTCTGTCACTAGGACAACGCTTGGACTTATAAAGTTAGGAAAGGTGATGGATTTGGATAATTTTGAAACTGATTTGAAATTTGAATTTTGGTAAGCGAATATTTCAAAGGAGTATGGGAGATATTTATTAGGGTTGTTGGAATCAATTGCTACTACACATCAGAATTCTGCCGCCGATTCAAAACCCTAATCTCAGAAAACCTCTCGACCCTTCAACCTCAATGGATTTCTCTAAGTTCAATCTTGCCGCACTGCTCAACCTCAGAGTGAGGACAATCAGACTCAAAAGGAGAAATCAGCTAAAGAGGTAGATGGCATGACCCTGGAGACTGAAGCGATTTCGGTGGTGCAGGTGAGTCATGGAGCAGGCTCAACTGACGTTCCCGCGACAGCAGAGTCCACTGATAAGTCCCCACCCAAGAGGACAGATGAGATTAAGGCTGTGAGCGATGAGAAGGTGACTGATGAGAATGAAAAAGGGAACACTGGAGAAGTACCAGTCACCACTAAGGATCTGGGACAACGGACCATGTCAGTAGATGGAGATGACCGATCGTCAGAGGTGAAATATGACAATGCAAAGGAACACACTTCACAGACCAGTCGGGAGGAGAGTCTGAGTATGGGTATCTCTCTGGGCAGAAGGATAGGCACCAGAAATAAAAGAAAAGGAGTTGCTTCCGGCATATTGCCAAGCAACAAGAGGAAGGTAGAGTCAACAACCTCTGGTGAGCGTCAGGTGAAGGCAAAGAGAGATGCAGCCAAGGACTTTCCAAAGTCATCAGATAAATCCTGCCAAGGTATTGTTCGAGATATGGCTTTTGACCTTGACTATTTGATTGATAATGATCTTGGAATTGTTGTTGAACTGTTTACTCATCAAGGGTGGGATGAGTTGTTTGTTGGACCTGCTATGGTTGATGTTGGGTTAATAAAGGAGTTTTATAAGTCTCTGGAACTGGTGTCAGGCAGTAAGTTGATGACTGTGTGCTTTAAGATTGGCAAGGAGAAGTTTAAGTTTACCGAGAGGGACCTCGCGACCATTTTGGAAATTCCGTGTGAGGGGTATGATGAATTGTATGCAGGCATACCTATGGAGGTTGCTGAGGCAGAGATACACGAGGTTGTGTTGGGAAAACGAGATAATATGCCGGTGATCTCTCGAGTGCTTCTTGAGTTTCTAGCACTGTGTTTGTTGCCAAGGGGAGGAAAGCATACAGTGCCCACCACCTATGAGGAGGTTCTGTTATGGAAGATATTGACAAAGGCACCAGTGAATCTGCCTAAGATTATCCTCCAGCTCATGGTGGTCGTCAAGAAGTCCGAGTCCAAGAAGTTGCCATACCCCCGACTGGTCATGATGATCCTCATGTACTTTGAAGCATATCATCCGAAGGTTGAAGTCTGCTGCTCTCGCCAACTCAATGAAGGACATATGAGTCGTATCAACTATGCCTGGAGTGAGGGCATAGGCTGGGTACATAAGTATGAGTTGCCTGAGGGAGCCACCAGAGATGAGGAGAAGGAGAAGAAGCCTGTGCCAGTGGTGGACTTGGATGATGATCAAGAGGATAAGGAGCAAGCTGAGGATACGAGTGTTGTTTCTCAGAGGAAGGAAATTATGGATCAGTTGCTGAAGATGGATCAATTTATTGCTGCTCAGACCACCAGTCGTACTTCTTGATCTTTGATGACCAGTCCCTAGGCCCTTCCTGTTTCGACCTAGCACATTTTCCCTTTTCTTGTTGAAACTTTGAACTGAACTTGTCCTGTTTTGCCCGATGTGACGGGCGGTTTTATTTTGAACTGCACTTCTTTACACCTGATTTTGCTTGACTAATATATTGGTGTGTTACTTGTCCTTTGTTCTACTAATCCAGATTATGGTGTTTTTTTGATAATGACAAAAGGGGGAAGTAGTGGCTATTATGTGCAGGTAAAGGACTCAGTTCACTCAGTTCCTAAGGAACCTTAACAAGAAGACCTAGCGCAGGGACTTAGGGGGAATGCTCAGTTGCTTGGTCGGTAATTGAATCTGCACATCACTTGTCTTGTTCTTATTTTTCCGGATTATTTGTCATCATCAAAAAGGGGGAAATTGTTGAACCCTTGGGGTTTTGATGATGACAAGTGATCAATACTGACTAGTGTATTGAGCGTGCAGATTGGCTTCACTGGACTTACCTAACGACTAGTCTGAAGTCGTTAGCAGTAGCAGTTCCTGATATTTCAGACAGAGAAAAATCAGGGAAGATTATCTAGTTGCCAAACTGATTATATCGATTGTATAATATTCTAACTGCCAAAACTGATTGTGATAATATTCTAACTACCGTTTAGAGTTGAGATAAAATATTGTGAGATAAAATCTGATATTTCCTAATTGAATCTTGCATGGATTGTAGGGTTTGATTTGGAAGGTGTGGCTTAGTATAAAAGCCAGCAGCAGCAGCTCGGATTCAGTGTGACTTTGTGAGAGAGCAGGGAGCGATCGAGATCAAAGCACAAGGAGATGAGCAGAGGCAGCAAGGAAGCGAGCGTGACCGCGTTTACTACGTTGGTTGAGTGCTTTTCGTGTTAGGCTAGAGACTGCATCAGTCCATCTAGCGTGAGACGGCGTGCTGCAGAACTTCGAGTTTGTTTGGTGTCTAAGGAGCAGAGGGCGCAACTTAGAACAGTAGTAAACGGGGAGTTGTACTAGCTGATTCAAGTGTATTCCTTACCATAGACATTAATAAAGTTTGGAGTTGAGAATCCTTCCAGTAGCTGCTGGAAGGGGTGGTTTTTCTCAGTTGGGTTTCCACCTAAAATCGTGAGTCTTTCATTTACTTTCATTCGTTAAGTTACTTTTGTTTATTCCGCCGCGGCTAGTCGTATCGAGGGACAAGTCGACCCTCACGACTAGAAGTACAAGCTAACCTCGATCCAACAGCATGGCTTCCTTTCAGACTAACCCACTCACATTCTCCTTATTATCAGCACAAACTTGAAATATCTTAGAATTACATAGGAGCATCAGCTATGGAAAATTCAAATTCATTATTCTATCCGATAACAAAGGCATGTGCCTTCCCCTTTGCATTAGGCTTTTATTACTTCCCTACACAACCTGCATCACAAACAAAGCAATCACTTGTAATTAGAAACAAAATGAATAAGCATTGACGTTTTGTGCAGACTACAGATGGAAAAGCCTCGACTATTCATGATACAACAAATGGAAACTGCAATGATTAGATTGCTCTTCATTTTAATATATCAGGCTGTAAATTTGGTGCACAATAACAACTAATCAATGAATAATAAACAAAATTTCTCAATGGATTAATGATTATAAACCAATTGCAAACGTCAAACACACCTTTTATTAGCCTTCACTTGGGTGAAGAGTCATCAAAGGTTGACGGAAGAAGGTCATCATATGGATCCCTTCGTCCAGGCATTTCACTGATCTGTGCATCACTATAAAGGGTTAATTACAGAAAACCATCCTTATAATAGGGGTAATTACAGAAAACCACCCCTATAATGACTATTTACAGAAAACCACCTTTATAACGTGCTCCGTTAGCACTCTACCATCACTTGCCGTTTTCGTTAGAAAAAAATTAAAAAAAAAATTAAAAAATTAAAAAAAAAATAAAAAAAATATAAAAAAATATAAAAAAAATTATAAAATTTTAAAAAATTTAAAAAAATTATAAAAATTTAAAAAAATTTAAAAAAATTTAAAAAAATTTAAAAAAATTTAAAAAAATTTAAAAAATTTAAAAAAATTTAAAAAAATTTAAAAAAATTTAAAAAAATTTAAAAAAATTTAAAAAAATTTAAAAAAATTTAAAAAAATTTAAAAAAATTTAAAAAAATTTAAAAAATTTAAAAAAAATTAAAAAAATTTAAAAAAATTTAAAAAAATTTAAAAAAATTTTAAAAAAATTAAAAAAGTAAAAAAATTTAAAAAAATTTAAAAAAATTAAAAAATTTAGAAAAATTTAAAAAAATTTAAGAAAATTTAAAAAAATTTAAAAAAATTTAAAAAAATTTAAAAAAATTTAAAAAAATTTAAAAAAATTTAAAAAAATTTAAAAAAATTTAAAAAAATTTAAAAAAATTTAAAAAAATTTAAAAAAATTTAAAAAAATTTAAAAAATTTAAAAAATTTAAAAAATTTAAAAAATTTAAAAAAATTTAAAAAAATTTAAAAAAATTTAAAAAAATTTAAAAAAATTGTAATAAAATATACCCATAAATCACTAATTAATTTATTTTTACAATATATCAGTATTATTTCAAGCTAAGTAATATTTTTTTACATATTAAATACATATTACGCCGTAACGCCATGTAACGCCATGTAACGTCTAGACTTTCGCCATATTGTCTAGACGGCTTGGCAGTAGATTAGCGCCGTGATTCGCCGAGGCGCCGCGAAAACAATGTTTGAGACACAAGTTATCTTTTGTCTCACAGAAGGCTTTTACTCATACGAAATGAGTACAACTAGATATTCGTTTGTCTCTTTTTTTTATTTATTTCATGTACTCAAGTTGGCGATTGGATTTGCGAAAAACACGGGGCGGTTGGATTTGGAGGTTTTTTTATTTTAAATCTCATTAGTTGGATGATTAGAAATCAACGGTTGAGATCAAGTCCTACGGTTTCACAAATTATTGATCGTCCTTCATTAAAATAAACCCCACTATAAATTTGCGCATTATGTCGCTCAAACGTCCAAAATCCATAGGGACGAAGAGGAAGCTCCCACATCTCCTTTGTCTTCTTGCACCTATCTTTCACTGAATATATATGCTCTCTAAACTTCCTATCTCTCTCCTTTGGATCTTCCATCAACTTAAGTATCAGTTTCTCCGCAAAGTCCATAATGAACTTCATTTTCACCTCAACCCTGCATAACAATTAACATTACAAACCCGATCACAAGAGTTTCCTAAATATACAATCACATTACTCCAACAAAATATGCCCTAAAATTTCAATACAGAAACACTCTTGAAATCCGAATGAAAAACTGAAAAACAAATATAAACATACAATTAAAAACCGTAAATCTAGAATCTTAGACGAGACAACGCGATCGGAAGCTCGTACCTCGTCGAATCCGAAGACGCAACAACACCGATCGTGAAGCTCGGAATTCGGAATGTAGAGAGACACAAATATGTTCTACTACGAGGTCGGAGATGCTTCAGAGAATGGGCCGGGAATTCTCACGGGCCATATATAAATATATTAATGAGGGCCGAACTGTGTTGGCTGCATCGGATCCGTTTCAATTGGAAACGGAATCCTTATTTTTCATATAACAGAGACAAGATGCATATGTTCCCGGAAAAAATGATAAAGATTCCCTTTAATAAATGCAAAGGCATTCAATTATTCATCCAAATCTCATTAGGCATTCAATTAATAAATGCACCGGCCCGAAGATCTTTATCACTCTTTGACCCTCCACTGCCGTTGAATTGAATCACAGCGAGTGAATAAAGCGAAGGCGCGTGTGATGCAATCGCGGCTCTTGCCATTAACGAAGCGCCGCTTGCTCTATTTTCCAAGCAATAAAATCGAATCTGCACAAAATTAATGAATTCAAAAATCTAACAATAATCTAAAATGTTGATTAAAAAATCGAGATACTAACTATGCCGAGGGTGTAGGAGGCTTCAATGTTGCCGGAATCTGAGCAGAGCTTCAGAAATCGGTGAGAATAATCCGACCAATTTTTAGCTTTTACAGCTAAAGCGTTCTTCGAAGCTTTCGCCAGAACAATCGGATTTATTCCCAGACTTCTCATCCTCTTGCATCTGTTCAATTCATCAAAAAACCAAATCAATATCGAAACTTTTTCATACAAAAGTCGAAATATGAGAAAGCGACTTACGTTAGCAGAACGTTGACCAACTCAGCAGGAGATACGGCGGTGGAGCTCAATCTAGATAAAATGCAGAGTACAAGATCACCCGACAACGAGTCAAAATAGTTAACTTTATGCAACTCTGAATCAGAATCGGAAACTTTGATATGTTTTTGGTGAGACAAACGGTCGCCTGAAAAGCTCTATCTTTTCCGGAAACCTTGTTGATTTAGGTCGCTCTCGCTGCACATGTTGAATTAAAGGAAATGGAGACAAACCCGGATGATGGTATCGACGCTGTATCGAATTTTATACGGGGGTTAGAGTATCGGGGATTAATTAATCGGCGCGATAAACAGAAAAGAGGTAGAACATAACAGAGAGGGTCGAATCGAGATGAAGAAGACAAAGACTTGAGTAATTGCCAGTTTTGCGGGTTTATATAAACGGTAGTTTGTTATTTAGGACGATGATGCCCCTATAGATATCGTAATTTACGAGAAATTATTGCAGTCAATGGAGTTTGACCAGCTTCGTACGTTTATAACGCATTTGTTGTTTTTTTGAAAGAACATCATTAATAAGTGCAGTAATTGTACTTTTTTATCTTTACTATTTTTTTGAAATAAACAATAACAATTCATTTTAGAAATTAGTATTTTTTTAGAAAAGAAAAATAAATTTAATTTCTGAGAAGAAGGTTTACTATATTTGTTGGTGAATGAAAAAGTCGGGAGGTACGGCTGACATTTCCAATATACATAACTTGTACGGATAATCTATTTTTATTTAAATTACTTTACGCATAAACTCGGGTTGGCTTTGATTAATAAATGAATTCAAGTTTCATTAATACTCAATAAATTAAACTTCTTGAGTGTCTAAGACGACTTTATCACATGACTCTTTATCCATAAATTAAACATTTAATTATACAATTTCGTGTTCTCAAATTCATAGTTTTTTAGCTTAGTGTGAGTTAATATACAAATACTAACTATCATGTAAGGAGAGAGATCGATTTAAGTGTTATATACTAAATTTAATTGGAGCAAATCTTAACGAGATATTCCAAAAATAAAACTCAATTTCCAATGAAAAACTCTTGAAATATTTATATGAAATAATCGAGGGGTAGAAGCAAAATGAAACGTTGACAGGTGTTTGTGATTGTACATATGGAATCATGTGATATGGCGTGAATGGATTTGTTTGTAGTCATTCACTGAAAAAGCTAGCTAGCTGTTATTCCAATACAACTATCAAACACGCCACTTCTCCAACTCATGTCCCCAGTTTCAGTTTGTGTCAGTAGATCTCCGACGAGCTTTCTTCGGCCGTCCTCCAAATCATTGTTTTCACGGCGCCTCGGTGAATCACGGCGATAATCTACCCCCAAGCCGCGTAGTCGATATGGCGACAGTCTAGTCGTTACATGGCGATAAGGCGTAATATGTATTTAATATGTAAAAAAATATTTATTTAGCTTGAAATAATACTGATATATTGTAAAAATAACTTAATTAGTGATTTATGGGTATATTTTATTAAAATTTCTCGTATTTTAGGGTGTATTTGAATAGGAAGGACGGCGCGGCTGCTTCATTGAGCCACGCCACGGAATCGAGAGCTCCAAGTGGGCCATTTTTGGTAAGCAGAACTGGCGATGCGGGATGAACCGGAAGCCGGGTTACGGTGCCCAACTGCGCGCTAACCTAGATCCCCACAAAGGGTGTTGGTCGATTAAGACAGAAGGACGGTGGTCATGGAAGTCGAAATCCGCTAAGGAGTGTGTAACAACTCACCTGCCGAATCAACTAGCCCCGAAAATGGATGGCGCTTAAGCGCGCGACCTACACCCGAAGCTTTTGAATTTCAAATTGAGTCAACCGAGCATTAAAGAGGAGCGGGGGAAAGAAGGCTATAAAACCCAGCCTCATTCCTCATTTGCAATCACCAAAAACTCAGATTAATCTCGTAAGCCTTGATAGCTTTTACTGCTCTTTTTGGTCATCTTTCCTTGTTATCAAAGTTCCCTAGATTGTATTACAAGATCTAGCGAACTAATGCTATTGTAATACCGTTTTTGCGGTCTGTTTTGTTTCTTAATAAAACAGTCTGATTTTTGGGTATTTGTTTGTTCAAATAATTATTAAACTCTTCTCTATCCAATTCCCTACACATCCATATCTCATACGCCCAAATCCGCCCACAAACAACACAAAACCACCACTTTTCCGCACCATACACAATCTGCCCGGCTAGATTTAGATCTGAGCGTGCACCAACCTGCCTTTCGCTACTAGATCTCGTGGATTCGGAAATCGATCCATAACATTTGGCCTCAGAGCAGAGATCCTGTCATCATGACGAAACGCAACCCAACCGAATTGGAGAATCGTGTGAGCACGTTTGAAGAGCGCTTTGACCGTTTGGAGGTTTCATCTAATGAAACTCAAGAAACTCTCAAAAGCTTAACTTCAAGAGCTGATCAAACCGATCAAAAGATGGACAAGGTAATTCAAGATCTATCCAACTTGACCGGCCATGTTCAAAGGATGATGGAGTTATTCGAAGGACGTTCAACCGAACCCAAGGATAAAGGTAAAGAGGTAGTTTCTAACCCTTCTCTTTCAATTACAAAGGGAAATGACAACGTTGTTGGGAGTCAACATCAGATTGAACCCTCACAACAAATGGATCCCAATAAGTCAAGTAGTGACACAAGAAATGAAATCAATTCATCTCTTGTTAACGAAAATGACCCCCAAAGAAACATGTTCCCAAGTGAACCAGTTTCACGTGGGAATTCTTCACGTGACGTTCCAAACAATGGACGTTCATTTGAGGAATCCCCGAACCCAAATCTAGTGACTACACGCGATGGTTCAAACAATAACCACTCGCGCAATGTCAACCTAGACGCACGGGAAGTTGCTTTGCGTAATGGCGCATACCATGGCCATCCGCGCAAAGGAAACTTCAACAACGGGATTTATGACTCTAGATCCTGGTTGTATCCTAATGAAATGGATCTCGGTCCTCAAACCGATATCTATGAAGGATACTCCCAAAGGCATGAGTTTAGAACTCCGGTTTGAAAACTAGAGATGCCTTTGTTCGAGGGGGAAGATGTAAGCGCATGGTTATTTTGAGCCGAGAGGTACTTCGAAATTAACCATTTGAACGATACTGAGAAGCTTGATGCCGCGGAAATTTGCCTTGAAGGCCGAGCACTCTCGTGGTATCGTTGGCGCAATGATCATCGACCATTCCGATCTTGGAATGAATTTCGCACTACCATACTAGAGCGTTTTTCGGACCAAGGTTTGGAACAAGTTCACGAGCAATTCTTTGCTCTAACGCAAGAAGGCACGGTAACTGAATATCGTGATCGCTTCGAAGCGTTCGCTAGTGAACTTCATGGTATCTCGGATGAAGCCTTGTTGGGAAATTTCATGAGGGGACTCAAGTCAAGCATTCGTGCTTCGGTGAGAGTCCACCAACCCAACACGCTCATTTGCGCCATGACCCTCGCGCAACTTTGCAGAATCGCGAGTTGGCCGAAAGAAGTGCGCGCCCCACGGCAAGCATTCCTAGGCCTAGACCCGCTGATCCTCTCAAAGGAAAAGAGTCCGCAATTCCTCGCTCACCAAGTAAACCGCCGTTTCGTTATATGACGCGAGCGGAGGTAGACAAGAAGCGCGATGAGGGCATGTGCTACCGCTGCAGTGAAATATGGCAGCCGGGGCATAAATGTGCTCCCAAGACGCTTCAAGTTATCTTGGTAGATGACCACGAAGAGGAAGAATCTGATGAAGATTCTCTCTCGGGTGAGGAAATTGCGCTAAACACCATCACGGTGGAGGATGGTACTGAAGGGCAGCCCATAGCTCTCTCGGATGATGAGACCGAAGGGGTTAGTTGCTTGGAAAGCCATCACCCTTCCGGCGGTTCTTGATAGGGACTCCCTTGACCGGGACAACCAAAGCGAGGAACTAAAGAAACAAAGGGAGGCAGCCAAGAATGGGGATCCTCACTACACCATTCAAGGCCGAAGGTTGTTCTACAAAGGACGGTTTGTGCTGCCCAACAACTTACCAATTGTTCCCTACCTCATCAAGGAGTTTCACTCTTCTTTTGTTGGGGGACGTTCAGGGGTGCAAGCCACCTATAGACGCCTCATCAAGGAGTTCTATTGAAAGGGAATGCAAGCTGATGTCAAGAAGGTTGTGGAAGAATGGGAAGTATGCCAACGTAGCAAACGAGCACACCAGGCCGCGGGGGCTACTCCAACCATTGCAGATTCCAACTAAAGTTCCCTAGATTGTATTACAAGATCTAACGAACTAGTGCTATTGTAATACCGTTTTTGCGGTCTGTTTTGTTTCTTAATAAATCAGTCTGATTTTTGAGTATTTGTTTGTTCAAATACTTATAAAACTCTTCTCCATCCAATTCCCTACACATCCATATCTCATACGCCCAAATCCGCCCACAAACAACACCAAAACCACCACTTTTTCGCACCATACACAATCTGCCCGCCCAGATTCAGATCTGAGCGTGCACCAACCTGCCTTCCGCTGCTAAATCTCATGGATTGGGGAAATCGATCCATAACATCAGGGGTTGTGGTTACATACTCAACTTTTTAGGGGTTGTCGTTGTCCGATTTGAACGTTCTACACACCGTTGGTTTTGTTTTGATGTCTAGTTTCAGAATGTGGTGGCCGATTTTGATTTGGAGTTGGTTTGGTATTTTTTCCGAATTCATTACGTGAAAAGACCGTTAAATCGGTGAAAAATATCCAAAAAAATGTTTTTGTGCCAAACTTGCTCCAACAGCTCTCTCTCATGATGTGTTCTGATCGTGTGCAAAAGATGGCTCGAAAAAATGTTTTGAAAATTCGAGGTTTTTTTCGAAGGCGTGTTTTTTGCCGATCGCCGGGGCCGTTGTCTGCAGAACTCCGTACGAAATTTCTAATTCCGAAAATGTGTCTCGACCAGAATGCCCCAATATGTTATTAATGTTGTTTCCCAAAAGATAGCTCGGGAAAAGTTGTCAAAAGTGCGGGGATTTTTTCAAATCGGTTGAAACTACTCGGGACGCTCAGGCCCTTCCCGGCCTTTCCCGCACAATCCCGCACGAAACGCCTAATTCTGAAAATGTGTCTCGACCAGAATACCCCCAATATGTTATTTATGTTCTTTCCCAAAAGATAGCTCGGCAAAAGTGACGTTGGGTTTTTCGGGCGAGTAAATCAATACTTATCCTATCACGCAATGTCAAACAAATTTGTATGTTCCTAGGGTGACCTAGGGTCGAGTCCCAAGAGAAAAGCCTAGATGTTATTTTCTATCTAAATTCGCTAATGCAAGTCTACGAGTGAAGGGATTTTTTGTGAAAACTAAAATTAAGTTTGTGAAAATCTAATAAACAAAAACGCAGCAAGAATCCTACTTCATTCCTGGGTTACGAGATAATAATGCAATGGAAATAATGCAAGCACATGAAGTCATGAATGGTATGTTCCTTAGGTTATCGTGTTGCGCATTCTAGATTCAACTCTCGCTCCTTCTCTAGAATGGATGCAACACTCAAGTACGATTCTCAAACTCTCGCTCTATTGAATCGTGTTTAGAACTTGAATTCCATAATCTCAACCTCTCGGTCTATTGATCGGTGATTCAAGTCAACAATAATGTTAACCTAAGTAAATATGTGTTTGTCACTCTCGCACACGAAACACAGCCCTAAACAATTAATTCTGAATCCTAAATCTCCTAAGTTCCACTTTCATTCCTTCCTTAGGCATCTAAAATTCAGAACATAAATAAAGGGAAATTATCGAACATATCAAACAATTACTTCATTATGCATGGTAAAAAAATCAGTTTTGCATTACAATCAAACCAAGGAAATCCGTGAGGATTCCCACTACAATGGAACTACTCACTCATGGTGAGTTTACAACTGATCATGTTTGGTTTTGAAAGTGAATGCATAAAAAAACAAGTAATGTAAAAGAAAACTAGAACAAAGTAGAGTAGAATGGTGTTGCCGATTTGTGGATGCTTCTTCAAGTTCCTTTGCCGTCAAAACTCTCCAAAGCTGCTCCAAAATCTCCAGGAAAAGTCGTCTGTTGAAGGGTTAGGGTTTTGCTTTTATATGGATCCCAAATTGGAAGGTGAAATCTTCATTTTTGGAAATCTGAACAGTCTGCCCGACACACTTTCTTGGTCGGCCGCCTCAGAAATGGGTCGCCCGACTCATTTTCCTCGTTGTGCCTCGGCGTCCATGTGTCGGACTCATTAATGGGTCGGGTACCCTTAAAAATGGGTCGGTCGACCCACTTATTCCTTAAGTCGTCCGACAAGATTTTGGGTCGTGCGAGAAATGGATTGGTCGGCCAGCTCCCGACTCACTCTCGGAGTCAAAATGGGTTGGTCGACCCATTTTCCCATATCTCGTCGATTGACCCGTTTTGAGTCGCGCGAGAAACTGGTCGGTCAGATGGTGCCCGACTCATTTCTCGGCCTCAAAATGGGTCAGTCGACCCACACTGGTGCCTTCATCCATTTTTACTCGTTTTCGCTCCAAATCAACTGGAGTTTGTCCGAACTTCTTACATTCCATCCATCATTGATAGATTTACGTTTTTAACCTGAAATTAAACAAGAAGGTATCAAAAGACACGATAAAATATTGAAATAAACAAGAACTTAACGGGAAACATGTACGAATGCATAGTGCATTTGTTCGTGTATCAAAATACCCCACACTTAAGTCTTGTTCGTCCCGAACAAGTAAAACCAAAGATTATGCAGCAAGTAAACAAGCTTTATCATGCAAATAATGACAAACGTGCAGCCCCACATATAAACCTTTCTACTCTATTTTATTACTAGCGAAGTCTATGTAAAACTAAGCTACTCCTAACTCATTTTCGTAGGAATCACGGATGCATTTAGCGTATGCATCAAGCCTTTAAACCTCTAAGCCTCCCTAGAGGACGAGTTATAGTCTCGTGAGAGTTTTCAGAAAAGGAATACTCACAAACCCCACCCGCAATCATCCATAGACAAAAATTCAGAATATGTTCACCAAGTAGTAGTCAATGCAACTCATTAAAATTTCAGAGTTAATCCTTTTGTTCACCAACGCAATCCTCGGGAATCAATCAACTCAATATGGCAATACACATTCACACATTCAACACCAAAACTAGCATTCGTCGGGCTTAATTCAATCTCAATTTCCTGTGCAAGTAATATGAAGATAAACGCTGCTCACGCAAGAACATAAGTCACGTCGTCCACCTATGCTTGCAAGGGCAAGTACATAAGCTTTCGACCACAAACTCATTCTCAAGCTTTAGACTACATGTCGTAAACCGTAAGAGAAGAGGAGTTTCGACCATTAAACATTTTCAAAACACACACAAGTTTGGTACCTTAAGTACAAAGTACAAGGGTCATACCATAACCGTCCCTGAAAAGCATAATGTAGATGTCCGACTTACACGCATGCGAGATAATTAATGAAAAGGCATAAAGTCAGGGATTAAGTATGCAGGTTGTATACACATTTCTTTTTGTGTTCTACGAATACTTTCGAGGGGGAACTTACCTTCCTAACCCTCGGCATTCGTAAGAAGAGATTTTTTTTCTGTTTTTTTCAAACAATTTTATTCAACCCCACACTTAAAACTTGACAATATGTCTGACGAGCACGTCGTTGACTGCTGCAAATTTGTCCCGACTCTCCTACTAGTATATTATTGGCAAGCTGGGGTCGAATCCACAGGGAACAGTGAGAAGTCGTCTTTTATCTACAACTAAAGATTGGGGTTTGTGAGTATGAGCAAGTAAAATAAAAGAAAACAGTTGCGCAAGTGGAACTGGCGCACAATCGGAAAACAGGCACAAAAGATGTAAATAAATATAAGAGAGATGAGCTCGGTTCAGATTCTTCACTATGAATTTCCATGTTTATCACTGGTTACTAAAGATACATGATATAATGTTCACGTTGGTTAAGGTCCTGTCATAGCTTAATAACCTACACATACACTCCGGTCAAAGTCCGTATGATATTATTATTCAATCTAGTCTAGTCGACCACGAATCCGGTCAAGGTAGCTATCAACTATTCTAGTGTTACTTCTATCATTCACAGTCACGTACTTCTAACAGTTTAACTATAGATAACAGATTCTACAACTAAGTCTGCGGTGCAAGGCTTCGCTTAATTGTCTAACCTAATTATCATGCAATTGAGCTTGGAATAATAATACTAAACTTATCATGCAATTAAGAACAAAACCTTAAAACACGTAATTCATAGATCTGAATCCAAACAGAATTCAGTAAGTTAGCTACTCATACTAAACGTATACATCTCAAGAATAAATATTGAACAACTAAAGTAACAAGCAAATTTGAGTGATGCGTCGTATGGCTTGCGTCGGCAGCTTGCGCGCACAGCTCTCTATCTGCGCAGCTGATCACTATATATCGCCTATGACGAGCACGTCGTTGAGTGCTGCAAATTTGTCCCGACTCTCCTCACTAGTATAGTATTGGCAAGCTGGGGTCGAATCCACAGGGAACGGTGGAAGTCTCTTTTCAACTACAAACTAAGATTGGGTTGTGCGTGAGTATTAAAGAAAGAAAGAAAAACTGCTGCGCAAGTACAACTGGCGCACACACAGACAGCAAGTATGAAAGACGCAAACAAATATGCAAGAGATGAATCCGGTTCAGATTCTTCACTATGAACTCTATGTTTTATCCTTGGTCACTAAAGGCACATGATATAATTGTCCACGTAGATTAAGGTCCTGTCACAGCTTAATAACCTACACATACATTCCGGTCAAGGTTTGTATGATATTACTACTCAATCTAGTCTAGTCAATAACGAATCCGGTCAAGGTAGTTACTGCCTATTCTAGTGTTACTCCTATCATTCGCAGTCACGTACTTCTGATAGTTTAACTATAGATACTAGATTCTACAACTAAGTCTGCGGTGCAAGGCTTCGCTTAATTGTCTAACCTAATTATCATGCAATGGAGTGCGGAATAATAATACTAAACTTGATCATGTAAATTAAGAACAAGACCTCAAAAAACATATTATTCATAGATCCAAATCCAAACCGAAATCAGTAAGTTAGCTAGACATACTGATCGAATACATCTCAAGAATAATTATAAGACAACTAAAATAACAAGACAAATCTGGATGCTGCGTCGTCAGGCTCGCGTGACAGGTTGTGCGCACGTCTTCGCCGGAATTCTGCTCTGCGCCGTCAGCTCTCTCTAAGTGTGCATATGTGTGATCTCCAGTAATTTTTGTATTTATAGCCTTGCCTCCTAGGGTTTCCACGAATATTTAGGCAAGGATATCTGTAGGAAATCATCTATATCTCTAAGAATCAGCTTAGGAAATATTAAATCTCCAAAAACTGAACTTAGAAATATTCTCGCGCGTGATGACGTCATCGTCCTGAATGTCTCGCTATCTGCTGACGTCACCGTTTTGCTGTCTTCTGCGCGACCTTCACTCGCGTGCCATGTTGCTCGCGCGCCAGTAGCCATTCGTTGATTGTCTTTACCTTGTTATCTTTTTGCACGAGATTCAGCCTCCTTGTCGCATTTTTGTTCTAACTCTTCTTTAAGACCTGAAATACAAAACTACACCAAAAGCGTAATCTTATACCATAATATGTTAGAATAAAAGCAGTGTAAAGGACATAAAATAGCGTACAACTGCACTCTATCAAATCCCCCACACTTACTCTTGTTCGTCCCTGAACAAGTCGGCTTCCTTACCTCTTGTGTAATGCACGCGTGAATGTTGGACTTACTGCGCCATCTGCCTGCGCCACTCTCACAACCTGCGCACTTGTGACATACAACACAGAACTGGCTTGAGTAATTAATCCAAACCTTGTGTTACCTCTCTTGTGGAATGCATATCAATTCGGGTGATTGGGAGATAGTCCTTTTTAAGCACCAGTCACCGAATTCTTCTTGAGTTGCGATTGCATGGTTATTCGTTTTCGCTTTCTCTGGTACGTGATTAATCCACGTCTTAGGGTTTTTGAGGTTACGTCTTTGACGCTTTACTATAGTTCACGGACAAATGATAACTCTTTTGTTGCACAAATTTCTTCTTTTCATTGTTTCGGCCTTTTGAGCTTTAACTTTGAATCGAATATTTCTGGTCCGGATCTTAATTCTTCCCTAGAACGTTTTCCAATCATGGCCTTCGGATAACAGCTATGGAACCACGCCCCGCTCTCGCTTCTGATCAGTTGCGCGCAAGTCAGGCCACGCGTTTGCAACCGCGCGCCCCTTCCTGAGCAACTAACTTCCGCTAAGATGGTCTTTTTCCCGTCTCGTCACGCTGGTAGGGTTTCGCCTTCGGCATCTGCGTGACTGAGCTTGCTCTTATTCCTTTGACCGCGAAGTACCAACCTCCACGAATACTCATAACCATGCAACCGATCCTCAAGCTTCGTTCGATCGACTGCTTCTCTAGGACTTTTCTATCAACTCCACATCCCTCGTTATTCCACTCAAGAGATACACAAAATTTGAAAAATTTACCAAAGATCAGAATATGTCATATAAGCACAAAATACCTCAGGTGCGCGAGTGCGCAGACAGGTCACGCACGCCAATGTTTCTTGCGCGCAAATACCTCTTGAGATGTGTTCAACTTTCGGTTTGGTTTGTTTTAAACTAAAAAAACGAAAAATTTATCCTAAAAAATAAAAAAGATTCCTACTCCTAAGATAGTGTACTACTGCCCCCCCACACTTAAACAAAAACGTGTCCTCACGTTATGCATAAGTAGGAAAGTAGGCGATAGTAATGCATGCACATGTAAACAATTTGCACCAATCACAGTCTATAATATTGCCACCCACCGAGTCAATTAAAACACCGATTAAAGTTAAAGCACCGAATAAAACATGTGTTTTAAAACAGAATTACAAAACATCCACCGAATAATTCATTACACCGATCACAGAATATTTAGAAGGATGACGAAAAAGACCGGGAGAGCTCTTCGATTGGATCTTCACTCTGCAGCTCGTACCCTTCCGGAATCGGGTCCCCCACATGCCAACCTCTGGGTGGCGTCAAGTCCAAGTTAGCACCTTGTGGCGCCACATACTCCATAACGCGCTGAGCGTTGAACACCCAGCGCTGATCAACCAATACTTGTGCGCCACTTCCTTGCGCGCTGGACTCTGCTCGCGCATTCTCTGAGTGGCGCCTGTTCCTTCTCGGCGCCACAGGCTCTGGCGCTACTACCTCTGGCGCAGCCCTGATATTCTCTAATCCGCGCCTATAACTCCAATACGCGGTTCCATCCGCGCGTACTTTGATTCCCTTGTAGAGACGCATCTTCTGACGCGTCAGATACTCAGCCCGCACAAGAGTGTGCTCCTCCAGCCAGGGCTGCATATGCAGCGCACGTAAGAAGTGCGTGATCAATCCTCCGCAGAGCAGCGGGCCCTTCATGCTCACCGCTTCCCAGTAGCTGGTGAGCAGGCGCGTGTAGCGCACCTTCTTCCCGTAATATAGACCCTTGAGGATCTCCATGTCTAGTAGCCCCGGGCGCTGTGATCCATTGTAGCGCCCGATGATCGAATGCGAAATCAGCCTCTGAAGGTAGAACATCTTTGGATCCAATAATTCTGTTCCGAGGCTTCGTCCTCCAGCGTACGGCTTGCTGCCGTCAGTCCAGTCATCCCATGCCTCCTGATCTGTGTGTTCATCAACTTCTGCGCCTGGCATGCGCGCGAGTCCCATGACCGCGCCGAACTGGGATGGCGTGGCCTCATAGTACACGCCCCTGTGGCGGTACCTGATCCGGTCTGCTAATCCTTCGTACGACGCGAGGAACTCCAGTGTATCCTCCACGTCTGTGTCCGAGCTGAGTTCCATGAACGAAGCCCATCCGGTTGCGGCGAAAGCCGTGTGTACCTCCTCATACAACCCCATCTCACGCAAAAACTCCTCATCCACAAACACAGTCGGCAAAATCTCGCATCTACTGTACATCCTGTACTTAAGTTCAAAATCCAATTTTTCCGCTTGATCCACACAGATAGACATTATACGCAGTAAAGAAAATACCCACAGATGACAAACTGGCGCGCGTGTCCTGTCACGCGCGTGCACGGGCAGATCTAGATCTAGAAATTCTACTGGACAATTGGCACACCAAAACTGATCCAATTATGCTGAAATTTGAACAGTGGGTTACCTGCACCGAGATCTACGTTCTGGTTGAATTTTACTGAATTCTGGGTTGGACGACGGCGGCGGCGCGGCGGCAGTGGCGGCGGTCGGCGGTGGCGTGGTGGCTTTGGGTTTTTTGTATTAGTGAGATAAGTTGAAAATGAGAGGTGACACAAAATGAGACCCACATCATATATTTATAGCACAAAAAGCCCACATGCATGCATGGCCCAAAACTACATGGGCCCAAGACTAAAACTAAACCTAAAATTAAAACTAAAACAAAAACCAAAACTAAACTAAACTAAACACACACGAAACAAATGAAAATAAACTA